>DF363231.1:687-15719 GCA_000787875.1 Solanum virginianum
TATTCGAACAGGTTCGATATCGAGTGTCAGTCGCGCTTCCCCTAGTTTGGAGCATGATGCTTCATTTTTTTAAAAAAAATATAAATTTTGATTCGAAGTTTATTCTACCTAGTTTCTTAAACGTAAAGTTATTAATAATTTCTGTCATAATCGAATTCTTCTAATAATTTTTTTGCAGTTCATAATTTAGCTAATCAATTTAAGATACTGTTGATCTTAGATTAAATGTTGAAAAAAATTTTGTAATCCCATAGTGTAATAAAGAAACTTCAATATATCCCAACCCTTTACAAATTTACAAAGATCCTTTAAAATACCCATTATGCAGATACACTGGCATGAAAATAATTCATACATGATTCATAAGTCATTATTCATTAAAATCAACTTCAGTTACAATTTAAATGGAAGGTAGATTCCTATCCCTAAAAATTAGCTAAACAGATCATAACCAAATCCCTGACATAAAGGCAAAATACTTTTCAAAAAATAAAAAATTCCTAGTTCTTCAAGCTGTGACTAAAAGGAGAATGCCCAGCCGTCCTATTAAGAAAGAGAAACCCAGATGAGAAGATATCTACAAACACAAATTGATGTGGACATTGTAGACAAGAATGTCATAACCATCAAACTTGTACTTTTTTCCCCAAAGAAAAGTGATTTATTTATAAAAAATTATTTTTGTAATTTTTTACAATTGTCCTATTGAATCTCAGTTAATTGAATATTCAATGTTGAAATAATCATTTGATTTGGTGCTAAAGACATGTCTTAAATGATTAAGAAAATAAGCTCTTGAGTAGACGCATCAATGAACTTTTGTTTGGATGAATCATTGCTGCAAATTAATTTAACACATGCCTGATTCAATGCATCAAATAATTTATATAAAAGAATGTATAATCATGAATCATGCAATAATGATGTATCATGTGTTAAGATACTCTGCATTGAATACGAACAAGTTTTCACAAAAATGAATCCAGATATATGACACATCATATGTTCAAAAAAAAAATTTTGAAACTGGTACACTTCATCTATTGATATGGATAAGAAAACAAGCTATTGAGTTGATCCATCAATCAACTTTCATTTATGATGAATCATTGCAACAAAATAATTTAACACATGACCAATTCAATTCATCAGATAACTTATATAGGTTTGTATAACAATGAGTCATACAATAAGATTCATTGCAATAAAATACCTTAACGCATAGTTGATTCACTGCATCAAATATTTATACTTTAACCATGAATCTTTCAGGATGATTCATTGCAAGATAATACTTTAATACATAGCTAATTCAATTATTCAAATAAGTATAATTAGTATATAATCATGAATCATGTAATAAGATACAATACATGAAATGATTAAGACCTGGTTCAAAGAATCAAATTTCTATAGTAAAGTATATGACATGATTCATTTGTTAGTGATGTATCTAGTTTAATATGTTTGAATTACTGCAACTATAGTTGATGTATCTCGTTTATAGATACACTATACTGTAAAATTTTTTAGCATATTAATACTAATAAATCATACTGCAACTATAGTTGATGTATCACGTGTATAGATACATTGTAATACAAAAATTCTTCAGCATATTAATACTAATAAATCATAATATATAATGTCACCTGATACATAAATATTTGTCATGCTCCAGACTTTAACTGGAGACACAATATTTGTGCAAAGATAGAAAAATTACATTAATATTTTGAAAACAAAAGTACAAATAAGTCATATGAGTTCTAAACAAAAAATAACATAAGATTCGTTACTGGTCAAAATAATCACTTTACTCAACACACACATGACTAAGTTTTATATCCCAATGAATAATAAAATACTACACATATCAATGAATCACCAAGCCAACCAATACATACCCAATGAATCACCACGCCATCTTTTTGTCTAATAAAGAATGAACCAACTAATGTGATTCATTGTAAAGTGTATCATTTTGTTCGATACATCTAATGAATCAACAATATATAAGAATCAAAAATCAATTCCAAATAATCACTTTACTCAACCCATCCATGATTAAGTTTTATATCCCAATGAATCATAAAATACTACACGCAATGAATCATTATATTTTTCTAAATAAAACAATCTAATGAATCACCAAGTCAAACATTACACACTCAATGAATCATTAAGTCAGTTGTATGTCTCAAAAAGAATGAACCAACTAACATGATTCACTTTATTCACTCTATGCGGTGCTAATGAATCACATAAACAACTCACAAAAAATAAAAAATAAAATACAAGATACATGCTATCCACATGAATCACTATGTTTTTCATATTTAATCAAACATCTATTTTTAAAATCACTATTATCTAAAGTGTTTGAAAAAAAGCTAACCTTAGGCAAAGATGGTCGAGTAATAATGATATCTTTCTTCTTCGGTTTTTTAGGGATTTTTGGATCCGAGGTTTTTGAAGTTGAACCTTTATCCTTTTTCAATGTTATTTCTCTCTTTTTCTTCATGGCCATAAGATTATGAATGTGTTTAAATCAAATAGCTTGTTCTTCATCTAATTAAGTGAGCCCAATGCTAAACAATAGAGTATACATATGTATCAAGTATGTGAAAGTTGAAAAAAGAGAATTTCCCAGTGAATTTCAAAAGAAACTATACGAAATTGGAATGGGGAAGATAAGTTAACTTACCTTGATTTTGAAATTTGGAATTGATAATAGAGGGAGAAAATGTCAGTTGAATTGGAGAGAAGTTGGCGGTTATTAAATCATGTTTAGCTTGATTTTAGCCCGAAAAAAAGGGTTTTGTGGCAGATGAGATGGAGTGTATCAGACATGTCGGAGGGAAGTTGCAAAAAAGGAGATTTTAGAAATTTATACAAATGGTTGGGAATATTTGAAAATGGTGAAACATAATATGTGTACTTCCATAAATTTTCCTTAATATTATCAATTTTAATTTTAAAAAAAAGCCGTTGAGGCTCCTCAAAAATTAAATAAGTCCAATAGTAGTTTATTCCCAATCTAAAAAAGTTTATTGTTCTACCATTTTAGAGCCAACCGCTAGTAACTGTTCAAGCAATTAACTTTGTTTTAATTAAAAATTCATAATTTCATATGCATATATATATATATATATAATGCAACAATAAGATACTCGATGTAATTAATCTCAGAGTCACGACTGGGTCACGGAGAAAATGATTATATATGCAAGCGTTATCCTCATTTTATGAAAATAGATAAGTTGTTTCTTACTTTAACTAGTATAATGTATTTCCTAAATTTACTAGTATAATATAATATTGCATGTAAAGGATTAAACTATTAAAGTTAGGCAAGAAGATGACTAATTTATCTAAGAGCTTGACATATGACAATAACCAATGTTTAGCATTCTTCCAACACACTGTCGGTCGAAGACCTTTGACAAGTCCTCTTGTCCAAAAAGAATGAAGAAATTGATTGTATAATTCACCTTTTGAGATGATGAAGCTCCAATGCCAGTCCACCCCCACCCCCCAACTAATGCACCATAACTCTTCCTTAAAATAAAGAAAAGCAATGGAATATCTCATACATGGCCTTCTAGGCTGTATAAATTGGTACTCTGGTTAAATGAACAAATAAGTTGAAAATAACAGGGATAAATGTTATGTCCCATAAATTGGTCATGTTCGTCGACCAACTTCGTGCGAATCATAAACAAAGTTTTCATGACTAATATGCATGGCTAAAATATCTTAAATCATTGGACAGATTGCAGAATTTGGCTATAATGCAGTTATCCCTTGCAGGACAAGTAGTATCTACCTAGTCTATCTGGCATCCACACTTACATTAACTGATTCTGCAATCCATATTCCAGCATGTGATTGTCAATAAGGAGGGGTATACCAAGAGGCTACCAATCTATTAAGTTGCTACACCACAAGGAACTATTAGGCCTGATCTTGCATCATAGAAGTTCTTGTAATTTCATCACCAAATCACTTGTCCCCAGGGTTGCATTACATTTAACTCAGATGTTTTTGGGTCCAACACTGAATTTGGCTATGAAAAATCCTATCATATCAAGGTCGAATGATGGATCAAATCTCTGAACAAGGTTTTCTTCACCAGGCTTTAGCCATTCCCCGGAGAATGTAGCAAGAAAGATCAATATCACCACTACTAATTTAATGCAACACTACAATAGTGTGTTTGCTTCCAGGAACAACATCTAACCATGATGTTTGTACGAGATAGTTCTTAGAATGACATTGAAAATATACTAGTTAACATTTAGAAAAATAGAGATAACTCAAAGGCTCTTTCTTGAACATTTGTTGTTAGCTTTTTTGGGGCATTCACACTTTATTTTTTTGATTACTGTGGTGTCAAGGGCCACCTTGTGCGCCTTGACTAATTCAATGGAATACCAGTCACCTCCCAACAACAGGTAACATGTAACTATGTTTACCAAAGGTAGGACTGATGAGAAGAATGCAGACAAATAGAAACTGTACTAAAGCAAGAAACAATCAAACACTCTCTCCTAATACTATCCAAAAATTTGAATTGTAACTCATCCTATACCATCAAGCAAAGGAACAAGTGCCTCAGTCACGGAACCAAGACACATTTTTCTCCATTGACCGGACAAGTTCAAAGAGACTGAACTTCAAGCTTCACCATATTCATTTTAGAAATTACTCAATAGACATTAACACATCCATCTTATAAATGGATGAAAATAACCGCAGAGCCAAAAAAAAGCTTAACATAGCTAAAGCATCTGTCACGGGTATATACTATTTATACAGCTTGCAACACACAATTGACAAATAAGTCTTGCAAAGTAAATACTATGAAACACAAAATACTTACTCAATAAATCCATCAGGCAACTGACAACTACCACTAAGGCCAGGTCCTCCAATTTTTGGATGCTGAAAGACATACAAGAGTTGGAAAAATATTTAAGATCAATGGTAAGCTAGAAAAAATTATTCTGTTTTACATAAAAATACAAGCTTTTAAGCTAACCTGAGATGTCAATGAGAGAAACTCATATTTCTCCAATGCATATCGAACCAATGCTTCATTCTCACCTGGGTTTATCGTACATCTGAAGTTGGAACCAGTACCATCAGTTGTTCATGCTATTAAACATGACAAAGTATTGAAGTTGGAACAAGTAACATCAGTTGTCCATGCTATTAAACATATGACTAGACATTGGAAGAATCAGTCGACCAATCAGCTGAAGTGTCGACCATCTCATCTAAATGTTTAAGTTGTAGGAAAAAGTACACTTCTATTACTTAATTATATTATGTCTTAACGCACTCCATAAATTTCAACATAATTTAAATGTGTGAAATTAAATGCTTGTCTTGAATAGAGTGTTGTCAAGGTAAAAACATTAAAAAGTGTTCCAGGTCCATTGGAATTTAAGTGCAAATTGGAAATATGGGCTTTAGTAAAGAAATGTGCAACAAAGAAAAAATAAAAATATATATGTAGTGCAAAAAAAAAATGTAACAATTTATCCTTAACAATTAATATATCTTTCTGCTGATCATGTTTATTGTTTTGTATCACTCTATTCAAGATAGAACTTATGCAATGAGGTGCATGCCTTAGTGCCTTACGCTAAACACTAGCCTAAGTGAAGCGAAGCACCTAGCCTGAGCTTCAGAGCTTAAGCGTGCCTAAAATGAGCCTTTGACAACACTACTTGAATACAATAAAGAGGTATAAGGAGGTACTATTGTCAGAAAATAAGAACTCCATTCACTAATACATGTACTACCACACTCAAGATTTCTCTGGTTAAAAAGAGTCTTCCCTTTGAGATAGCAACTGCACATGAACCCACTGAATCTTCTTCGTAAGGGGAAAAAGTAGCAACATGATCTGCATGTTCCATTCACAGAGAATTTAACTTCTGGTGAATAATCCATTGGAAGACTATCAACTGACGTTATTTCGATCTCCTTCATGAAGGATTCAGAAACAGGAGCAAAACTTTTGTACTATATTCATGCATCATATTCGGAATGTATGTCCATTTGATTTCTTATATCATATGTTTTTCTGACCTAATTATTACTTTGTAGGATGAAGTATTCTACACTTCTACATCCCATTGAAATCAAGTCTATGTTCATGTATTTAATACTAGGACACAAGTCCACCTTAATGTCTCATTGAAATTTGGTATGTGCTCTACATTTGAACATTAGGACATGAGTCCAAATCTTAGAAGGGCATTTTGTCCAACAACTCCCACATAGATTTTTGTCACCCCTTGGGAAGGTACCCTATACGTTGCTGGCACCCAGAGACTATTACTAGTCCTTAAGCAAACCACTTGGCCTCACCACTGTCATTCAATAAATAAACAATCAGCGAAAGACATAAGGAAGTAAATTGGCACATCTCATCTAGTCTCAAGATAATATATTTTCAATAAATGGCTAGTAGAAAGAAACTAACTTAACAAGTTTTAACATCAACATCCGACTCTAATCTATGAAGCCTCAATCATTATCAAGTGGTGCCATTGATAGACCCATGGCTACCTCAATCAAAATAATATCTAACTCTAAAGTAAGATAAAATAAGTATAATGAATACTCTGAAGTAGGGAAGGCTCACCAATCAACTGAACGTCTCAAATCCTCAACGATGCACCTGTTGATAATCTCCAAATCTTGTATCTACATCATGAAACGATGCAGTCACAGAGGGGGATATCAGTACGTGGAATGTACTAGTATTTAAAATAGCTGAGTGAAATCGAAACAGGTAGAATAATATAGAAAAAATAATAGACTTGAAATAATAACATTCAACATGTCAAATGTCTATCTAAAGCAAGAAAAAAGAGTAGTCAAGTGACCCGTCAACTCATCAATCAAATCAGACTCAACTCAGAGGGACTCATCTCAAAGGAACCCAACTCAACTCATCTCATTGCATCTCGTCTCATCTCGACTCAGAGTACTCAAGGTAGGAACTTTCTGGGAGTTTCTTTTATCCTACAACAATCACTTATGAGCCAGTGATTGTACAACAATCACGCTGATATTGCTATAATTGTTTTGTACTTGCCAAGTAGAGAATGAAATGAAACCACATGGATAATTCCAAACAGTGAGAACAAATAATAAGTCCTTTATTGATTTCAGGGACTCCTAATCAAAGGGGACCTCATTATAAGATGGTGGGAATGGCCTAGATCCTCACCTACACTCGGCTACGTAGTTTGACGAGTGCAATTCAATTTAACTCTTACACTTTTGATGCTCGATACTCTTCCCATGACTCAATGCGCATAAAAAATCCATCTAATCAAACTATCTTAATCGAATCATCTGAATAAACCTCATGGAGGCACAATCTTCCAATCAATCGCATAGAGACTCCAATCATCTCATCAATCAACATCTGAATCAATAACTTAAGACTTATAACAATCATTAGGAAACACTCAAATAGACAAATTGTTAGAGTTCATTTATGGAGCCTCAAGGGACTATCAAATTCTATCAACTCATCATCATTCTCACCTCACAATCACAATCACAGTCAAAACTCTCACTCAAGGCTCTAGACTAACCCTATCTTCTTCCATGAAATCTTTAAAAGTTAACACATAGGGTTTATGCAAAAATACATGTAAAGGCATTCAATTTAAGAAAACAAGTTTATGATGATCATCAACATATGAAAATACATGTAGTAAATGTGGTTTCTCAAGAAAATAATCAAGAATCATGCATGTAGACTCAAGAACCTTAAACTCTCATCTAAGACCATCTAGGGGACACATGAGAGAGAAATCTCATGCTTTTAGTTTAGCCTTACATACCTCGAAAGTTAATATTAAAATCAAACTTTGAAGAATACTAGCTTTCTTGAAGAAAATCCTCGATCTTGGTAGTTCTTTTAAAGTGGAAGAACTTGGAAAGACATTGTTTGAAGAGCTTCTCTTTGATTCTTGTGGAAGGACATCGGTTGAACAAATTCTCTTTGATTCTTGAATTCTTGACTTAGAATCTTTAGAGTTCTTGATGAAGAACCCTAATTCTTAAAAAAGAAGAATAAAGGAATCCTTTCTTGGAATTCTTGAATTCGTTTTCTTTGAACCCTAGGTTATGATTTATGATTCTATTAGAGATTCATGAATAGATGAAGAAATTTGAGTTGGGTAGATTGAAATTTAGGAAGAATAATTTACCTTGATGAGGAATCTTGAAAACTAACGCTAACTTGATGATTTTCTTGATGATTCTTGAGTGTTTGTGCTTAGGCTTGAGGATGAACCTTGAAAGTTAATCCTAACTTTGATGACTTTCTTGATGATTTTTGAGCGTTTATGTTTAGGAGTAATGGAGAGAGTTTCGATTATGAAGACTCACGGTTTATACATTCTGGGGCCTTAAATAGAACCCCAAAGGTTTTCAGATAAAAGTAATCTCAAAATAAAAATACAAAACGTCATTTATCTCATCCAAAAAGGGTTTGTGTCAGGTCCGCGACGTGGTCCGAGAGTGGACCTTCATACAGCTTTGCACTCCTTCACGCAAACCACTTGGCCTCACCACTGTCCCTCTACTAGGCTATAAGCATATACACTCCATCACGAAAAAGGACATCACTATCTACTCCAAACTCAGATTAAGGCAAAATTAGATGCATTAAAAAGATAATTCAAATACCTTCGATATGATTAAGGATCACCTAACGCAATATACTTTAGGAGATATGGTCATTTGAAGTTGACCCTTCTATCGACACACACGAAAACTTAGTTGGTAGAAACTCTTTGGACTTGGATTGATGTAAAAGATCTCTTATATTCATTTATTGAACTTAGGAGGGATTGAAAATTGACAGGAATGCCCCTCAAATTAAAAAAAAAGTTCACCTCAAAAATGCCCAGTCCGAGTCACAAACTACGCGTGGACATGGACATTTTTTTTTCAAATTTTTCTTCCAGAACGAGTTTTCAATTCACAGCAAAAAAGTAAAAAAAAAAGCAAGTGTTGGTCCGCGACCCTGGCACGTAGCACCTCGAGCACGCACCGACACTCTTTCGAAATTAACTATGAAAAATTATTTTTTCACTCGGTCACTCTAAAATCCGATCAAGACCATTTTCGCACTCAATTTTTCATACTAATAAAAAATCCAATCTCACATTTTCCATCAGAGCTTGGGAAGACGCATTATGCGCACGATTCCATTCTAGGGGTAATTCGATAAATTTACCAGGTATTACATCATCTCCCCCTTGGGATCATTCATCCTCAAATGATGAGTAAAGGTGGATATAAAGGCACGAATAGATGCAAAACTCATCTCCTCATTCACATCTATCAATCAAACTCTCGATTCTATCTCAGTCAACAATCAACTCTATTCAAACTCAAACATAGACAATCGACTTAGTAAAAGACAATCAATTTAGTTAAAGGTAAGGAAATTACTTTTAATAGTCAACAATCAACTCTATTCAAACTCAAACATAGACAATCGACTTAGTAAAAGACAATCAATTTAGTTAAAGGTAAGGAAATTACTTTTAATATTCTCATCATTAGGCACGAATAACGATCAAGACACCTTTCAATACTCAATGAACCAATCTGGACAGTCACAAGTCACTTAGAATAGACAACTCAGTTTAGATCAAGAGTAGAGATACTCTTTTAGACATTTTCACCATCAAGCATGACCATCGATACTTAATCAATTCGAAGCATTTAAAATTTCAACTCAAGAAGGAAACCATCCATTCTAATTGAGAATGGGACCATCGATACATAAGACTCTATTTACAACTCTGAAGCTTAGCACCTTGCTCATTTGTGCTCCTCTTCATGATGCTTTACTCTATCAGCTTAAACTTATATCTCCTATTCAACACTCTACCTATCCATATAATCTTATTCCATTCAAGCCTACTTCTTAGCCTCATGGTGCTACCCTTAAGATGATCATATTCATAAAAAGCTAATCCTCAATACTTAACTCTATACTTCCACAAGTGTTTTTCGTTAAAAGTTCACTAGTCTTCTTCACAACCTCACTATCATGAAGTCTTCAATAGTCTATCATCAATAATAACATAACAATAACCACGCATTCAAGCCTATCACTCTAACCACTTCAACTCCATCTTAGAATTTTCAAGCCTACTTAGCACTTCTGCCTCCTCTATTCAACAAGCTCCCACTCAAAGACACACCATCATACTATTACCTATCGATTGCACATCATAATGTCTAAACTCTCCCGTCCTCACTATCTCTATCGCTATATGATATGAGTACCATACCAATGTCACAATAAGGATATATTCACTCCTCCTCATGTACCCTTATTCTCCATTTACTACTATCAACATCACTATTTGGACCAAGGGGAACTCTTCATTACTACATCGTACCATCAACAATGGTATAACAAGCCGAAGGTTAGTGCATACGTAAGATAGCATCAGAATGAAGAACTCTCACTCTCACCTATCAACAATCACTCTTTAACTATCATCAACATTTCTATAAAGATATGGGAAGACAAGATCACTCAAAGAACTTGGAATGAATGATCATTAGCATGACTCAATCAAGAAATCTCATCTGAGGACTTTCATAATGAAGTACAATCTCCCTCATCTATCAAGACTCATTCTGAGTTCACAGAACTATATGTAGTATAAAACCTAGGTCACATCTTATTCAATACAGGACTGAAAACTCTTAGATCCATGGGGCAAGATCAAAATTAATGAATGAACTCATCGTTTTTCATCCTTAGAACTCAACATGAATAAAAATCAACAAGTGGTATATGAGACTAGGCTATGGGCATGGCAGTCGTATACGAGATGGGAATAGAATATCATCTTCACTAAAGTATAAGGAATATACGAGATAGCAAAAATTAATGCTTCCTCCAAATCAACCCATCACCATTGAAAACTCAAGATCTACTTCAGTTTCTAAGGTCACCATCTCCCCCTTATCTCAAGGGTCATCTCTCAAGTTTTGCAAATCAATTCCCTCTACTAGGCTATAAGCATATACCTCCACACGATCGAGGAATCACTATTCACAAGAATAGGCGTCTTAAACTCTTCTATCATTTTATTGTCGCATAAATAAATTAGCCACTAAGACTCTCTTCCAAGATACCACTGTCAGCTTCTCTTGTCTCTATGGAAATCTCTCTCTATATTTGTTGCTCTTAATGGCATACATTATCACTTCCCACAACTCTTACAATCTAACCTCTTATTTAGCTTGTTAACGCTTAACTTCTGAGCTCTCATAAACTCATTTGTATGAGACATAGACTATAAAGGAAAAACTCATCATCGTCTGTCCATACGTCCCAATAAACTTAGTTGCTCGAGATGACAAGGAATGCTTACATCAGCCCACTCCACATTGATAACTCAAATATACTATCTAGAATCTTGTAGCAGTCATAGCTTAGAGCTTCACACATCTTTACATAATCATGAGTACACATCTCAAGTCTCTTCTTATCGATTGAGCTATCCTCGTTTCACTCATCTTACCTAAGGGGAACTTGCATTCTGCGCATAGCATCACTTCCTCACAAATCAACGTCTTCATTTTGAACATACACTAGGGAAAGCCTCTTACAGCAAATCTCCAGCTAAGACTATTAGTCTCATAATATTATCTCCTCTTCCACTCTACTCCTCAAAATTCAAGCTTAGGGTCTACTACTAAGATGTGCATCTATCACACACCTCTCTAATATCATATTAACTTACCACTACTAGGTAAAAATATGGGGAATAGAAGCCTACTAAAATCTCGTAGTGAGTATTCAATCAGTACATTCCCCTCCTCACGGCTCAGTACCACTCAAATGTACATTATACCCCCTTACCTAACTAAGCTCATAACTCGATGAGTCTCATGAACTCTCACTTAAAAAATCATAGGCCTAATTAAATCTATCACATTAAAAACACTCTTTCCCTTTATCAACATCCACACTTCACCCTCAATAATATGGATACTACAATACCTTGACATAAACTATCTTCTTGTTGGAGCACGCTCTATAAAATTCTAACAATAACTCTTTCTCTATACCTCATCATGAAAAATCAAGGGGTACTTACTACTCTTTCATCAATCTTATGGCAATCGACTCACCACCTCATAACTCACTTAATAGGTACATAACTATAATTACAAGCCCCAATCAACCATCACTCTTGCTATCTCATCTTTTTCTTTCCATCCTCTATCACGATCCAAGCCTAGGGCCTATACGTGATGCGGCAAATGGGGAACCCGAAGGGACCCCAATTAAGCCTCTTGACTTGTCATTACACATCATTGGTCGCGGAAGCATATAAAAGACATAAAGTAAAATAAAGGGGTGGAGGGAATAGCTTGCAAAAACTTTAACATCAAAAGACAAGGAGTCCTAGCTTATATCATAAATACATAACTTGTCCAACAAACACCTCTAAATAGATAGATAGAGTGGGGGCCAAGGAACAGTAACCGGGCTCACCTTCAAAGTCAAAATAGAACATAAAATGGATTGTCTCAATACAAGACAAGAAGAAAACAAGACCAAGGTCCCCGAAATGGAGGACTCACCAACTAGCTTGAAATAGCACCAACTAGCCACATGGACGAGGAGGATGATCAACATGAGCACTGGTTCCTACATGGTGATATCAAGTAGGCAAGAGTACGCATTAGTACGTTTAAATGTACTAAGTATGTGAGATGTAATGCAACAAGAAATAGACATCATGATCAAAATGCACAACAATAGAAAAAGGGCATGTTATAGCAAGATGACATGTATGAACAATGCGTAAGTAAAACTTGCTTTAATAATTTATGCTCATATAAATTATCATATGTGAAGAATAGACCAAGCTAGATTTCCAAGATATAAACCCCTTGAGGTTAGTGAAGATGCCGCCCCATCACTTAGGTGGAGAAGTACTAGCCCTTCCCTCGGTTGATGAGTACAAACACCCAACTCGGTTAGTGATGTGGCATCACTAGGTGGAGAAGTACTAACCCTTCCCTCGGTTGATGAGTACAAACCCCTAACTCAGTTAGTTATGATACCACCCCATCACTAGGTGGAGAAGTACTAACCCTTCCCTCAGTTCATGGGTACAAATCCCCATCTCAGTTATCCAGGTTCTTAGACCTAGATCTACTTCAGTTTCTAAGGTCACCATCTCCCCCTTATCTCAAGGGTCATCTCTCAAGTTTTGCAAATCAATTCCCTCTACTAGGCTATAAGCATATACCTCCACACTATATAGAATTCATCATGAATATAAGCTCATGTCATCATCATAACATTAATCATATCATATCTCATGCTTTGGACCTTCAACTCCTCAAGAACCACATCAAACATTTTATCAAACACCTTGGGGGTGTGTAATGAGGTTTAAAGACCATGCAATTTAGAGAAGATATCATGCAAGAAAATTTGTTATAAAACCATAAATCAATACCTTACAACATACCCAAGATATGCACATCAAAACCCCTGATCAAATCTAATATTAGATCCAAGATCTAGAACTCAAATTATGCTAAAACAACCATACTTTCAAGCATATAAATCACTGTGCAGTAAATTTCTCAATATATAGGACCCATATGTAAAATCCACTTTAAATCATGCAATATTAGCAAAAAGGAGGCTTAGGCACCATGGGTGAAAGGACTCAATGGTTCAACACCACATACCTTAGCATAGGATGAACTTGGTGAAGATTAGAACAGAGCTTAGGCACCATGGGTGAAAGGACCCAATGATTCAACACTACATACCCTAGCTTTGGGGAAATTCTAGATGAAGTTTAAAATTGGAGGTTTGAAGCTTAAAAAGGATCCGTAATTCTGGATGAGGGTTTTGAGTCTTGAATTTTGGAGTTAAAATATGGCTAAGTGTTTTGGGTAGTATTGGTAAATGTTTTGGATGATATAAGGGTGAAATTTGGCTAAGTGTAGATAAAATATGTTTGGGAAAACTTAGGCCCAACACTTAGAAAATTTGGACCACACAGGAAAAACACTGCCAGGGAAAGTATCCTCTTTGCATCATGGAGAGGACGCGGAGGAAAAATTGTACATGAGCGCACCCTTGGCACGTCGCGGGGGCAAATTGGAAACCTCACTGGAATTTGCATTTACAGAAATTGAAGTTGTTATTCTTTCTCTCTTAAATCAGGGTTAGACCTTGTCCCCCTAATTTGGACACCCTAAACAAGAATATGAAGTCAAATTTTCAAAACAACAAATGGATTTTTAGATATATGAAAAACAAGATTTTGGTCACTTTTGAGGCACATTTTTAGGCACTTTTTAGGGTCATTTCAATATCTCTCCCTTGGGGACATTCGTCCCCCAATGTAGAAGAGACATACAAGACAAGAATAATCATGAACAAATCGGCCCCAACAAGGATGCAACATTACATTTAAAATGCCACTTTAAAAATATTAACATGGGTGTAAAATCAGCATAATATGCCAACTTAAGCATGAATGCACATGAATGATATAGGGGCTGACGTATAAGACTTTTTATCACATAGGAGACTCATAATTAGTAACTTAGGCTTGAGTGGACTAGAAAAGATAAGGATACCACTTTTGTGCATCCATCTAAGCCTCCCAAGTAGCACGTTTGACTTGTTGGTTCCTCCAAAGGACCTTAACGGATGTCACCTCTTTATTCCTCAATCTCTTTACCTTTCTATCCAAGATCTGAAATGGAACCTCCTCATAAGTTAAGTTATCCTCAACAACTCCCACAACATCAAGAGGCACAATAGCATTAGGATCACCAACACATTTTCTAAACATAGAGACATGAAACACTAGATAACCAAGTTCATTTCACTAGGCAACTTCAACTCATAAGCTACCTTGCCAACCCTCTTTAAGACCTCATAAGGACCAACATACCTTGGACTCAACTTCCCC
>DF363231.1:20237-34824 GCA_000787875.1 Solanum virginianum
AATGGAGGATTCATCCTCATAAAGTCTCTTACCCTAGCTCCTAGGGTATTAGCATGAGCGACTTGGGCCCCTTGTTGGACTTAGTTGGCCACTACTTGGGAAAGCATAATAAGAGCATCTCGAAACTCACCATTAGTAGGTTGGTCCTCTGGAGTTTGGGGTCGTCTTCCTCTAGTGTTTGGAATGATCTAGCATAGCAAAGAACAATTATTGGGTTAGGGAGGGCAAACTCACCACAACTCTATAGCATGACTTAGAATATGAAGAAGGGAAACATTTCCTAAAATGCCTCATAGCCTCCTACATATAGTCATGGCATGCTTCGCAACCATGAATAGGACTCTAATCGATGTGGTGTGTTGGACTTCGAGGATCTATCAACCTATTGCTCTGATACCATGTTTGTCATGACCCAAGCCTAGGGCCTAGATGCGACACGGTGAATGGGGAACCCAAAAGGACCCTAATCAAGCCTCTTCACTTATCATTACACATCTTCGATTGTGGAAGCATACGAAAGATATAAAGTAAGATAAAGGGGCAAAGGGAATAGCTTGCCAAAACATCAACATCAAAAGACAAGGAGTCATAGCTCATATCATAAATACATAACTTGCCCAACAAATACCTCTAAACAGATAGATGGAGCAGGGCCAAGAAAAAGTAACAGGGCTCACCCTCATAATGAAAATAGAACATAAAATAGATTGTCTCAATACAAGGCAAGAAGAAAACAAAACCACGGTCCCCAAAATGGAGGACTCACCAACTATCTTGAAATACCACTGACTAGCCACGTGAAGGAGGAGGATGATCAACTTGAGCATCAGTTCTTACATGGTGATATCATGTAGGCAAGAGTATACGTTAGTATTTTTGAATGTACTAAGTATGTGGGATGCAATGCAACAAGAAATAGACATTATGATCAAAATTCATAGCAATAGACAATGCGCATATTATAGCAAGATGACATGTATGAACAATGCATAAGTAAAACATGCTTAAATAATTCATGCTCATATAAAGTATCATATGTGAAGAGTAGACCATGCTAGATTTCCAAGGTATAACTCTTCAAGAACCATATCCGGACATTTTATCAAACACCTTGGGGGTGTGTAATAGGGGTTAAAGACTATGCAATTTAGAGAAGAAATCATGCAAGAAAATCTATTGTAAAACCATCAATCAACAATTTACAATACCCCCAAGGCATACATATCAAAACCCTCATTAAATCCAACATTAGATCTAAGATCTAGAGCTCAAATCATGCTAAAACAACCATACTTTCTAGAACATAAATCGCTGTGCAGTAAATTTCTCAATATATAAGACCCATATGCAAAATCTACTTTAAATCATGAAATATTAGTAAAAAGGAAGATTAGGTACCATGGGTAAAAGGACCTATTGGTTCAACACCACATACCTTAGCGTTAGGGAAGTTCTTCATGAAATTTGGAAATAGAGGCTTGAAGCTTCAAGAGGATCCTTAATTTCGGATGAGGGTTTTGAGTCTTGATTTTTGGAGTAAAAATATGGCCATTTTTGGGGAGTATTGGGAAATGTTTTGGATGATATAAGGGTGAAATTTGGCTAAGTATAGATAAATATACGTTTGAGAACACTTGGGCCCAACACTTAGAATATTTGGACCGCACAGGAAAAACACTGCTAGGGAAAATACACCTCTCCTATCGCTGAGGCAAAATTGTACATGAGCATGGCCTTGGTGCATCAGGGAGACAACATGGAAACCTCACTGGAATTTACACTTTCAAAAATTGAAATCTCTATTCTTTCACTCTTAAATTGGGGTTAGACTGTTGGCCCCCTAACTTGTACCCCTTGAACAACAATATGAAGTCATATTTATGAAATAACAAACGGATTTTTAGATGTATGAAAAAAAGATTTCAGGTACTTTCAAGGCACATTTTTAGGGACTTTTTGGGGTCGTTTCATCCTCATCCTTCTATATCTAGGATGATTCAATTATACTCAAGATTTATAAGACCTCACATCTCACTCTTAGGTATTAGCATTAAACTCTTTCAGAGACATAAATTTCTCTCTCATGGGTAACATTGGAAGTAAATTTTGAATAAGAGTGTCTGGGTACATCTAGAGCTAATGCAAATGTACAATTCATATAAGTAATACTATACTCTTTCTAGTCAATCAACTTAGCACACTAGTCAGCTTCTCTCAAGGCTGGTGTAGTCTCTCTATCATTCAGATTACTGTATCGCAGGGAATATCATCGATAAAGTTTGAACATTACCGTCTCTATCATCTTATGGGCGAGGCATAGTCGAAAGGTTAAGAGCATTGCATAAATCATCATAGACTTCTTAGAAAATAGCTCTATTGCACGATTTAGAACCTGAAGGAAGGGAAACAATTCCTAAATGTCCTACAACCTCTAGATCATGGATATGGAGCTCTTCACACCAATGATAAGGACTCTACTAGACATGACTTCATAGACTCCCTAGGACTCTTGAACTCGTGCTCTGATACCAAGTCTGTCACGCCCTGGGAGGGTACCCTAGATGTAACCGGCACTCAGAGACTATTGCTTGTCCCCAAGCAAACCACTTGGCCTTGTACCAAGTTTGTCATGCCCCGGGAGGGTACCTTATACGTAACCGGCACCCTGAGACTATTGCTAGTCCCCAAGCGAACAACTTGGCCTCACCACAATCATTCAATAAATAAACTCTACCAATCAGCGGAAGATATAAGAAAGTAAATGGGCATATCTCATCTAGTCTCAACATAATATTAAAAATAAATGGCTAGTAGAAAGAAACTAGCTTAATAAGTTTTAACATTAACATCCGACTCTAGTCTATGAAGCCTTTATAACTATCAAGTGGTGCCAATGACAGACCCATGGCTACTCAATAAAAGTAATAGCTAATCAATTCTAACTCTAAAGAAAAATAAAATAAATATAATGAATCCTCTGAATTAGTGGAGGCTCACCACTCAATTGAACATCTCAAATCATCAACGATACGCCTGTTGACAATCTCCAAATCATATATCTATATCATGAAATAATGTAGACCTAGAGGGGGACGTCAGTACATGGAATGTACTATTATGTAAAATAGTTGAGTGAAACCGAAACATGTAGAATAATATTGAAATAACAATTGAATCGAAATAATAACAATCAACATGTCAAATATCTACCTAAAGCAAGAATAAAGAGTAGACAAGTGACCCATCAACTAATCAACTCATCAAACAAATCAGACTTAACTCAGAGGGACTTATCTCAAAAGAACCCAACTCAACTCATCTCACCATATCCCATCTCATCTCATCTCGACTCAGAGTACTCAAGGTAGGAACTTTCTGAGAGTTTCTCTTATCCTACAACAATCACTTATGAGCCAGTGATTGTACAACAATCATGCTAATATTGCCATCATGAGTCCTTGACCATGAGTCAGGTGGCAAGGTAGTTGATATATTGAGATTATATATGACAGGTTGTGCGACAGTCGTGATTTCACCTTGTATTGCATTGCATACCATATCATTATATTACTTGTGGTGGTTTTGGATTGGCTTAATTGATATTATATGTCTACTATATTTGCATCATTCTATATAAATATGTGGCACCGATGTTGAATTGGTTTTTTTGTTGCAGGTGGAGGCGTTCCTAAATTATTTCATAGTTTGTTCAATTTCTGATTCCCAGTTAGTTAAACCTGTTGGGTACATATTATGTGTACTCACACCTACTTCTCTCTCCCTCGCAGATTCTCATCAGGATTACCCACGCGGTAGTTAATTTGCTCGTATAGTTGGTTCATACCATATCTAGTGGTGAGACTTAGAGCTTCGAGTTGCTATTGGATACTATCTTAGTTATTAAGTCTTTATCTCTATTCGAAGGCAGAGATGTACTTATTTCATCAGTATTTATATATTTAGATGCTCTTTACATTCGTGACATTAGTTCTAGAATATGGTTTTATCTATTGAGTTTTCCTATTTTAAATGTATTTTATCTTTGGGTTTTGGAATTTACTAGTTCCGTAGTCGTGATTCCATTTTGGGTTGTGACAGACGCATAAGACTCTATGTACAACTCTTAAGCTTAGGACCTCATCTCAATTGTGCTACCTCTCACGACACTCTACTCCATCAACTTAACCTCATAGCTCCTATTCCAAACTCTATCTATCCATATCGCCTTATTCCCTTCAAGCCTACCTTTAAGCCTCAAGGTGTTATTGCTAAGATGATCATATCCATACAAGGCTAAGTTTCAATACTCAACTCTATACTTTCTCAAGGACTTTCCTTAAGAGATCCCTAATCCTCTTCACTACCCCCTATCTTTACTTGAAACCCTCATCACAGAATCTTTAATAATCTATCATCAATACTCACATAATAAAAACCACACATTCAAGCCTATCGTTCTAACCACTTCAGCTATGTCTTAGAATCATCAAGCCTACTTAACACTTCTACCTCCACCATTCAATGAACTCTCACTCAAAGTCACACCCACATACTCTTTCTTATCTATTGCACATCATAGGGTCTCATCTCTCTCCCTCTCCTTATCTCTATCCCTACATGATGCATGTTTAACACTAATATCACAACAATACTACATTCACTCCTCTTCATATACCCCCACTCTCAGTCTTCTACTATCAACATCATAATTTAGACCTAGAGAAACTCATCATCTCCCACTTTGGCGAAACCTCAAATTACTACCTCTCAATATAAAGTAAGCATGAATACCATCATTTAAAAACACAAATACTCAGTTGCTTAAATACTCATTCCCATGAATAGACTTTGAACATAATGTCTAGAGTTTAAACTTTATCTCTAACATCATTATTAGGAACAAATACTATCAAGGACTTACATACTCAAGTACACAGAGGCACAAAAGGAACATCAACTCATGGACAGGAACTTAACACCATTATCACAATTCAGGAGCACTCATTCTCTAAGATCACCCATAACTCGTTTACTACCATCAACAATGGCATAATAAGCTGAAGTTTAGTGCTTATATAAGATGACATCATGATCAAGAACTCTCACTCTCTCTAATCAACCATCACTCCTTTACTATCGTTAATACTTCTATAAAGACTAGAAAGCTAAATTACTCAAAGATCTTGGAATGAAAGATTGTTAGCATGATTCAATTGACAAATCTTATCTGAGGGTATTTTAAATGAAGTACAGTTTCCCTTGTCTATCATTACTTACTCTGCACTCACAGAACTATACATAGTGTAAAACTTAGGTCATATCTCATTTAACATAGGAGTGGAAGTACTTAGATCCATAAGGTAAGATCAAAATTAATGAATGACTTCATTGCTTTTCATCCTCACAACTCGAGTAACAATCAATAAGTTGTATATTGACTAGGCAACAGTCGTGGCAATTGAATACCAAATGTGATGAGAGTATCACCTCAATGGAAGAATAATGAACGTATGATATGATAAAAATAGATGTCTCATCTCATTCAACCTATCTTTACAAAACTTAAGATCTACTTCGATTTCTCACGTCATCTTCCTCTTCGATAAAGGGTATTCTCTCTAAGTTTGCGAATCAATACTTTGTACTAAGCTATAAGCATATATCTCCACATGGTCAGGGAATCACTATCCACAAGAATGTCTTAAACTCTTCTGCTATGCTATAGTTGCATATATATAACTAGCCACTCAATCTCTTTTCAACAATAGCACTCTTCGCTCCTTTCCTATCTCTACAGAAATCCCTCTATATTTGTAATTTTTATGGCGTATATAACCACTTCCCACAACTGTTACAATCTAACCTCCTCTTTTTGCTTGCTGACTTTCAAATCTTGTGACCCTCCACCCATAAACTCATTTATACAAGACTTAGACTACCATGGAAAACTCATTATCATCTATCCCTAAGCCCCAATTGACTTAGCTACTCGTGTCGACAAAGATTGCTTACATTAGCCTACTCCACATCGACAACTCAAATATACTATCTAGATTCCTATAGCTATCATAACCTAGAGCTTCACACATCTTTGCACAATCATATATACCAATCTTAAACCTCTTCTTATCTATTAAGTTATTCTCATTTCACTAGTCTTACCTAAGCGGTACTTGTATCCCTACCCATAGCATCACTTTCCTTACAAATTAGCATCTTCATACACTATGACAAGCCTCTTAGAGAAAATCTCTAACTAAGACTATCACTCT
The DNA here is from genome assembly GCA_000787875.1 of Solanum virginianum. Taxonomy (NCBI): domain Eukaryota; kingdom Viridiplantae; phylum Streptophyta; class Magnoliopsida; order Solanales; family Solanaceae; genus Solanum; species Solanum virginianum. The sequence goes on from DF363231.1 coordinate 26,510, forward strand.
CACCATACTATCTCCTCTTTCATACTACTCCTCAAAATTCAAGCTTAGGGTCTAGTACTAACATGTTCCTTTATCACATACCTCTCTAACATCACACCACTTTACAACTACTAGGTAATAATTTAGGGAACATAATCCCAGTAAAACCTCATAACGAGTACTCAATCGATACATCCCTTTCTCACAACTTAGTACCACTCACCTATTCAATCATATCTCTTTATCTGACTAAGCTCATAACTTGATGAGTCTCATGAACTTTCAATTAAAAATCACAAGCCTAATTTTGATCTATCACACTTGAAACACTCTTTCCCCTGTTCAAGTTCTACACTTCACCATCAATAGCATGAATACTATAACACATCAACATACACTTCCTTCTAGTTTTGTTTTTGGGCACTCTCTAACACATTCTGACACTAACTCTCTCTCTCTCTCTCTCTATAGCTCATCATGACAATCATAGGATACTTTTGACTTTTTCATCAAACTTATGGCTATCAATTCATCACCTAACTAATTACCTAATGGATACATATCTCTAAATATAAGCCTCAATCAATCACCACTCTCATTACCCATTCTCTTCCTCTCCCTCATTACCTTTCTAGCTTAGGGGTAATAACTCTACTTATGATTTTATAAAAACTCAGATCTCACACTTAGTTGGCAATATTAACTTCTTGGAACATAAACTTTTCCCTCATGGATAACATCAAAAGTAAGTAAAGACTTAGCTTATACCTGTAACAACATCCCCGAGTGTTTCCATGAGCTGGATAACTATTGCAGCACACAACTGTCTATAGCCTTGCTCCTGCTAGGAGTAGCCTCTCTCTGGTTTCCTCTAACTGATGTTATAGATCTAGCGGTTGAGTTTTGTTGACTTATCTTGTACAATCCCTCTGGAAGTGACCTGCTTGGCCACTTATAAAGTATTTGTGGGTGCTAAAAAGACACAATCCCAAATAAAGATTGCTACACCTTCTACATGTCGGCTTCCCTTTTCATCCCCGAGACACAGTTCCTCAGGATGAAGGGTTCCAAATCTTAAAGGATTGATTTCTCCTTAGCCTTAGATTATACTCACTATTGGACATGGGTACTCTCACTGGTGGTGACATATATTTCTAAGATCTCTGCAGAAAGGGAAACCAATTTCCCTCCTCGCCCCAAGCTTCTTCTATCTCACTCTTCGTGTCCTCTTCTACCAGCCGACTTTGCACAACAAGCTGAGTAGTAGGCTTAAGCTTCTTGGTGCTGATGATATTCCTCGAATCCATGATGCATTTAGAAGGCATGGAATCTCTCAAAAGGAATTTTTTTGAGAGAGTTTGACTCTATCGCACCAATTTAGAATCTAAAAGAAGGGAAACAATTCCTAAATGTCCTATAGCCACCAAATTATGGATGTGGAGCTCTTTACATAAATAATAAGGACTTTATTAGACACGGCTTCATAAACTCCCTAGGACTCTTGAACTCGTGCTCGAACACTAAGTTTGTCACACCCCAAAAGGGTGCCCTAAACGTAACTGGCACTCAAAGACTATTGCTAGTCCCCAAGTAAACCACTTGGCCTCATCACATTCATTCATTCATACATTCTACTAATTAGTGAAAGATATAAGGGAATAAATGGGCACATCATCATGTAGTCTAAAAATAATATCATAATAAGAGGCTAGTAGAAAGAACTGGCTCACAATCTTACATCAACATTCGACTCTAGTCTATGAAGCCACTATCACTATCAGGTGGTGCCAATGACAGACCCATGGCTACCTCAATCAAAATAAAGATAATAAGTATCTAACTCTAAAGAAAGATGAAAATGTTAGAACCTGCATTTCGTGCATTGGAACAATTAAGGAAACTTGGAACAAAAGTGATATTATTGGATAATTTGGGACCAAAGTGGCATTATTGAAAAGTTTAGGACCAAAGTGGTATATTTGGAAAGTTTGGGACTAAAGTGAAATTTTTAAAAGTTGGTTCTACAAGATAAGGTGGGGCCCACTCGAGTTTGTGCCAACTTCTAATTGGACCATGTAGGGCCCACTTGACTTGTGTTGGATCTTGATTGGGCCAAGTGTGGTACACTTGGCAAGTTTTGATTTTTGGTATACATCTATAAGTATGTATATGTACAAGATCATTTCTTTATTCTTGAAATACTTAGAAAAAAAAGCCAAGAACAAGTGCAGAACAAAGAAGAGCGTATGGCCAAGAACTTGGAAATTTGAAATTTCTTTTCCTTCACTCAAAAATTATTTTGATGGTATAAATCTACTATATTGAAGATCCTAAGTAGCTTGAATATATATATATATATATATGGGTATGCTGTCCAGTATTTGTAAGTATAATTAAATGATGATGATTAGTGTTCTTGTGACTATTGTGGCATTGAAATCGATTGTTGACATTGTGGGTTGTTGTTAATGTTGTTGTTGGTTGATTTGAGCCGAGTTAGAATCTCAGGGTAGCATAATTTTAAGAGAAAATGTTGCCAATTTTTTCATAGGATTTAAAGACAATTTGGAATTTCGCGCCCGAAAAATCGTTAGCTAATTGTGTAACATTGTTATGAATTATTTGTAGACTTTGGACATCCCAAAGTATAAATTGGATTGGGTTTGCATCTGGATTGGATTGGTGGGCTTTTGAGGTATGTAAAGCGACCCTTTCTTTATGGCATGTCTTAGTTAAAACAGGCTTTGATACAAATCTCGAGGTGAACTCTATTCTCGCAATCCGAGCATATGTATGATCCGTCCGTGTTCCTTGGCACTCCTATGATATTTTGTCCTAATATTGTTTCCTATGTTTTTTTTAAAATTTATAAGTTGCAAGAATATGTAAAAGTTTGATCAATTTTACAAGAATTTATGTTTTAATGATTTTGGAAACTATAAATGTCCGTAACTAAGATAGAAAGCTCGGATTGCCTTGAAAATCGTTTTGAAATGCCTCGTAGGAGTTTGTATGATTTAGAATAAGTATGTTCTCTATAGGTTGGGCCAGTTCGGGTTTCCACTGGCCATGGGTCCCGTGACACCATTTTAAGTGACTTTGGTAACTTTGAAAGAATTTGGGATAAATCTTATTTTGATTTCAAATATGAATATTTTACTTATCTTTTGGATTTATGATACTGATTTTTATGCATATGATTCTCACGACTCTGCTCATCCCTATTACGATATCCTTCGTCAGTTTTCGGGCCGGATCTTGTCGTGCGTATTATGATAAATCTGTTCCATCGTTATGCTATGTTTGGCGGGTCAACTTTTCCCAAGGGCTGGGCTCCGCTTAGATTGGTGTTATGTCGTGATTGGGCTTTCTGATATGTTTGGCATTATGCCCTTTTGTGATATGTTTGTGATATGTGATGGAGATTTTGGGGATTTGAACTTTCTGGTGTGAAGATCCCCCTAGCTCACTTATCCTACATTTGATATGTGGCAGAGATTTTGGGGATTTGAACTTTCTGGCGTTATGCTGTGGATGGCGTGTGCCTGGAGGCACCATCGTTCTGGTCCGTTAGGCATGATTTGGTATTTTAAAAAGTAAATATTTTTATATTTTTGATATACTTCTGGTATTTTGGGAAGTAAGTATTTTGATATTTCGAATATGCATTGGCTTACTATGTTTTTGATTTAACTACTATTCTGATTTATATTCTGGACATTCTGCTTTACATATTTAGTGCATGCTTCATACTGACCCCCCTTTGCTTCGGGGGCTGCGTTCATGCCTACAGATATCAAAGAACAATTTTGTGATCCATCGGCCTAGGACATCCCTTCTGCTGTTTGAAGTGCTCCCCTACTTCGGAGCCCACTTTGATATATATGTATATTTCTGTACATTGCATTATATATATCTGTTCAGGGGTACGACGGGGCCCTGTCCCATCCTATGATTCTATTAGTTTGTTAGAGGTCTATGGATACAAACACGTGTGGGTTGTGCCCAATCTTACATTGTATTATATATATATATATATATATATATATATATCTGTTCAGGGGTACAACGGGGCCCTGTCCCATCCTATGATTCTGTTAGTTTAATAGAGGTTTGTGGATACATACACATGTGGGTTGTGCCCAGTCTGTCTGATTAAACCTGCATGATACGTTTGATTTGTCTGATAGGCGGCTTTACCCGCTATAGTGGACTTGTCGGCCTATTTATGCACGTTTGAGATTCTACTAATTCCATTTGATACTTATGTTGACATAAGCCATCTGTTGGAAATTTGACTTTATGATTGTGTTTAGATGCCCATCCAGGAACCAGTCACAGCCCCTAAGGCTAGGTCATGACAGAAGTGGTATCAGAGCAGTTCATCCTCAGAGTGTCCACAGATCGTGTTTAGTAGAGTCTTGTTTATCGATGTGTCGGGCTCTACATCTATAAATAGGAGGCTATAGGACATTTAAGATGTTACTCTTCTTTCTGATCTTAGATCATGTGATAGAGCTGTGTTAGTAGGATGACTCCTTTTGACCAAATGAGGTTGCTTTACAGGGATGCCTCTAAGAAAGATCACAGCTGCCCAGAAGGGTAAGTCTGCGGTGATAAGGTTACTTTACAGATGCCTCTGAGAAAGACCCCAGTTTGCCGAAGGAGCAATCCCTGCAGTAAGTGAGAGTAGTAACCATGATATGGCCTTTTATGTTAGAAGAGTACTTCTACAACTTGAGAAAAAAAAACTACAATGTGGTATGTGAGTTCTGCAAGATGGAAGGGCACATCAAAGAGGTATGCTATAAGTTGGTAGGATATCCTACTGATTACCATAAAAGGAAGAAAAGAGCTAATGGATATAATCCCACTGTTAGAGCTTATAATATGGTTTCAAGTAACTCTGTTCTACATCCTGATCAGTGTGATGTCAAGGCCAATGCATGTAATATGATAAGTGGAGAATCAAGAAATTGATGCCCTCAATTCAAAGGTTTCTGAGTTTTCAGTGAAACGAGATGTTGCTCTTTCTCATTTAAATTCAGAACAAAGAAATTTCTGCTCACTTTTTTGTGGTTCAACTTGAGAAGAAACATCATATGACAGGGATTGCTAATGAGATTTTAGCTCTCTTTCTTCAGTGGTTTCTCAAGATGAATTCTCTGATGAGTTAGCAATAGGGAAAAATGTATTATGTCAAGAATAGGATCTCGTTCTTAGCTGAGAAGTATTAACACTTTTCTCTCTGAAGTTAACCAGCTTAGATGGAGGGTAATGGAAGTTCCACCAGACCATGATATGCAGGATGAAATATGGGTGTTAGTGGTTGTACATGATACATTGGCTGAATTTAGAACAAAAGAAGTAAATCTAAACCAACATCTGAGTTTTTTTTAGTAATGGAAATGGAAAACTGTCTGAGGAACTTAATAAACATAAATTGGTGGTCGAGAATGCAAATACTGAAATTACAAAGCTGAATGCTGAAACTGAACAGCAGAGAGCGGGGTATGTTAACACCAAAGGGAACCTTAGCTGGGCTGTGATAAAAGGAAACGTATTAGTTCAGCAGCGTGATGCGTTGAAGCAGTCATTGTCTGAGAAAACTAGGGAATTGGAGAGGTATCAAGTTGAGTTGCAAGAGAAGTGAATAATCTTGAAGCTGCGGAATAAATAATGATTTATTTGGGAGAAGCAAAAATTTAGCTGCTTCACAGTAGATATACTAACTAAAAGCCTATCAAGAGTTTAGCCTGAGCTTTTAAACCCCAAGATAGGCATATTAAACTCACAAATCAGTTGGTTTGCTATTGGGAGACCGAGTTGATTGTTTCAGATGTGATCCAGCAGGCATTGGATGAAGTGAACTCATTCGAGAGTGATTGATAGCAGCCAGAGTTGCCAGAAATCATGTGTAAATAATCACCGTCGACATTTAGAGTTTTAGATTGGTGATTGAGTATTCCTTAGAGTATCACCTATGAAAGGGTTTATGAAGTTCGGTAAAAAGGTTGCAAAACAAAGATGTGGCTTCTATTAAAGTGTTGTGGTAAACAATAACCGAGAGGGAATGACTTGAGAAATCCGCGGATGCGATCATACCAGCACTAACGCACTGGATCCCATCAGAACTCCGAAGTTAAGCGTGCTTGAGCGAGAGTAGTACTAGGATGGGTGACCCCTGGGAAGCAAAAGAGCAAATGAAAAAGAAACCTCCCCTTAAGTTGTTCACGTGGTTCGTAAGACTGGTTTAACATTCGAGGATGAATGTTTTATGGGGGGAGGATGTTAGAACCCGCATTTTGTGCATTGGAACAATTAAGGAAACTTGGGAGCAAAGTGACATTATTAGACAATTTGGAACCAAAGTGGCATTATTGGAAAGTTTAGGACCATGTCATGAAATATTGGGTGTTAAAAGTGCGATGAATTAAAGGGATTAGAGCCGTGTAGTATGGTGTATGTAGTATAATGTTGTATTATGTTGGAAATATGCATTTGGTGTTTAGTTGGTATAATATGATGTCTGGAAGATAAAAGAATGCTTGGATATCATCTAAATATATATGTGTGTATGATGTCCAATTTTTGTAAGTATAATTAAATGATGATAATTAGTATTCTTGTGACTATTGTGGCATTGAAATCGATTGTTGACATTGTGGGTTGTTGTTGATGTTGTTGTTGGTTGATTTGAGCCGAGTTGGAATCTCGGGGTAGCATAATTTTAAGGGGAAATGCTGCCGAATGTTTCGTAGGATTTAAAGAAAATTTTTATTTTCGCGCCCAAGAAATCATTAGCTAATTGTGTAACATTGTTGTGAACTATTGGTAGACTTTGGACATCCCGAAGCATAAGTTGGATTGGCTTTGCATCTGGATTGGATTGGTGGACTTTTGAGGTATGTAAAGCAACCCTTTCTTTATGGCATGTCTTAGTTAAAATAGGCTTTGATACAAACCTCGAGGGGAACTCTATTCTTACAATCTGAGAATATGTTTGGTCCGTCTATGTTCCTTGGCACTCCTATGATATTTTATCCTAATATTGTTTCCTATATTTTTTTTAAAATTTATAAGTTGCAAGAATATGTGAAAGTTTGATCAATTTTGCAAGAATTTATGTTTTAATGATTTTGGAAACTATAAATGTCCGTAATTAAGATAGGAAGCTCGAATTGCCTTGAAAATAGTTTTAAAATGCCTCGTAGGAGTTTGTGTGATTTAGAATGAGTATGTTCTCTGTAGGTTGGGCCAGTTCGGGTTCCCACCGGCCATGGGTCCCGTGACGCCCTTTTAAGTAATTTTGGTAACTTTGAAAGAATTTGGGATACATGTTATTTTGATTTCAAATATGAATATTTTACTTATCTTTGGGATTTATGATACTGATTTTTATGCATATGATTCTCACGACTCTACTCGTGCCTATTATGATATCGTTCATCGGTTCTCGAGCTGGATCCTATCATGCGTATTATGATATATATGTTCCATCGTTACGCTGTGCTTGGCAGGTCGGCTTTGCCCAAGGGCTGAGCTCCGCTTAGATTGGTGTTATGTCGTGATTGAGCTTTCTGACATGTTTCGCATTACGCCCTTTTATGATATGTTTGTGATATGTGACAGAGATTTCGGGGATTTAAACTTTCTAGCGTTACGCTGTGGATGGCGTGTGCCTGGAGACACCATCATTCCGGTCCATTAGGCATGGTTTAGTATTTTAAAAAGTAAACATTTTGATATTTTGGGATATACTTCTGGTATTTTGGAAAGTAAGTATTTTGATATTTCGAATATGCATCGGCTTATTATGTTTATGATTTAATTACTATTTCGACTTATATTCTGGACATTATGCTTTACAAATTCAGTGCATGCTTCGTACTGACCCCCTTGGCTTCGGGGGCTACGTTCGTGCCCGCAGGTACTGAAGAATAGTTTGGTGATCCATCGGCCTAGGACATCCCTTCTGTTGTTTGAAGTGCTCCCCTACTTCGGAGCCCACTTTGATATATACGTATATTTTTGTACATTGCATTATATATATCTGTTCAGGGGTACGACGGGGCCCTGTCCCATCCTATGATTCTATTAGTTTGCTTAGAAGTCTATGGATACAAACACGTGTGGGTTGTGCCCAATCTGTCTGATTAAGCCTGCATGATACGTTTGATTTGTCAGATAGGTGACTTTACCTGCCATAGTGGCCTTTTCAGCCCATTTATGCACGTTTTAGATTATGTTGATTCCATTTGATACTTCTGTTGGCATAAGCCATCTGTTGGAAATTTGACTTTATGATTGTGTTTAGATGCCTATCCAGGAACCTT
>DF363230.1:0-12110 GCA_000787875.1 Solanum virginianum
GGATCCATCCCAAAAATGGGCCATCTTAGTGTCAATGAGGAGTTGTACTCTTTGGTACAATCCTATTCTACACTGGCTATATAATTTATGAGTTTGAGTTATTATAACTCTTACCCATATCGGTTCTCAATACTACTCCCAAAAGTGCTAATTATATCCTCATACTTAAAAGAATATATTTGTTCAAAATATTACTTTTCTTCTCTTTGGGACTTACCAACATAGTGTTCTCTAAACTTTTCTCAAAGCTATCTAAAATCATAGATTTCATACTTTACTATTCATAAAATACTTATGCTAATACTTTTATTTAGTTTAAAACAAGACTTGAAAATTTGTAGATTTTCATAGTAACTTTTGGGTTTAACTAGTTTAGAAACTAGAAGCAGTATCTCGACTTAGGACCTCAATATAGTAGAAAACTTAAGTAATTTTCATGCTTTCCTTCAAATATAACATATACAAGAATATTTAATAATGAAAAAAAACTTGTTCTCAATTCATAACTTAATATTGAAAGAAAGTATTGTTCTCAATTCATAACTTGATACTTAAAGAAAGTAACAGTTACAAGATCATAAGATAATGTAGTAGGAATTTTGTAGCCCTTGCATATCTGAACAAATTAGATTCTTAAGAACTTTGAAGAAAGTGCTTGAAAGCCCTAGCTTTTCTCCTCTTGAAACTACGTTCTATGCTTGGAGAATATTTTGACCATAATGAAGTTGAAAAATCACGTTTTGGGATTTGATTAGGTGAAAACTAATAAGTTTAGGCTTAAAGGATGAAAATATCCTTTATTTAAAACACTTTCAAAGTTATCTATAGGAGTATATACGGTCCTTATAAGCTTATACGGATCGTAGAAATCCATTCGTAGAAAGTGGGATGGATTTTAGGGTCCTGGAACTCATTCTACAAGCCCAAACCATGACTTGTAGAAGATTTTAAGACTCACAATTGTGTTCGTAGATTTGGGGACTAAAATATGGACTTGGAGAAGTCATTCTACAAGCTGAAAGGATGGATCGTAGTTCAATCCACGACTCTAAGTCAGGGTCATAGAATAAACTCTACTCTGGATGTCCATAATAAAATGGCCGTAAATTTTTCTATGAACTCCAAATGAGACAATGTTGGCGGAGTTAGAAAGCTAATTCAAATACCTTTAATTTGATATATTACGGGCCACCTAATTATTTGTGTGTTGAGAGTTATGGTCACGTAAATTTGACTCTTGCATAATATAATGCGAAAAACTTAATCAGTTGGAACGTTTTGGACTGAAGTAAGTACTTGAACTCTCTCATGATCTGAATTCACATCCAACACACTTTCCACATATATTAATGAGTCTTAAAATATAAGTACAAGTAAGGCATCACTAGGTTCAATCTTATGCATTTGCCACGACAAATTTCAAATCTTAAAAGTAGAATCATGAGGTGTTACATTTTCAAACTAACTTTTGGAAAAGATTTTCATCCTCCGACCCCATCCGTTCAGAAAATCAAGGAATTTAACCAATTGATCAATGACTATCCTTCTATAATTAAATCTTCTCGACACCCCACAACTCAAGTTTGATGGGAAAAAATATCCTTGTAAAGTCCTTAACACTTAAGAGAGCGTAATTACATGTACATATATATGTACCCCTTAACTACAAGATTTAGCAACTCATCCATTAAGAGGCATCCTTAGCTTGTATTAGGACATCTATATGGTAAGCAATCATTTACCTTCATTGTTGATCCAACAAACTCAGGCTAGGACTCACTCAGATCCATTTGATCTTTCTTTACTATCCTTGAATTTTCTGAGGTTACCAACTTAGATCATTGAGAAAATATCCTCTCTAGTTTTAGGGTCTTCTACTTTAGGAGTTGCATTCAAATATAACCTTCCAGCTAATTTGTTTCATTGTAAATATGACTAATAGGTTGGTGGATTAGTTTCCAAATTTGAGGGTGAAGGGGTACGTATATACATATGACCAGCCAAGCCTCTAAAATGTTACCCTCCCATAGCAACAGGGGATGTGTAATCAGACATTTTTACCCCACCTACATTATTCCTAGGATGTGTGGAGGTGAGAAGATTCAATTACAGAAGGATAGCCGTCTATGTTGCTCGGGCTCGGGTGAGGGTATCTAAGGTGGGTGCAAATTTGTGAGTTGGATTTGGCAAATTCTAAATTTTAAGATTCAAGAGATATTATGTAAAATATTGTTTATTATATATATATATACACACACACACACACACTTTTATGTATATATAATAAAGCATTTGTTTATGATATGAACATAATTTTTAGCAATGCCAATTTATTATTATGTTTTTGGTATATTTATGGAATAAATATTCATTATATACGTTGATCATATAGAAAGGTATTTTATAAAACAAAATATTGTTGAATATAGTAGACATATAAATATAATTTTTAGGGTTTATAAGGAATTCTACCCAAAAAAGAAAAGACAAAATGAAGTAATTCCTATAAGTTTGGGCCCAAATCTTGAAATAATTTAAATTGCAACATGCAGCCCATCAAGGGTAAACAAGACATTTTCTAAAAATCCTAATTTATATTATTTTATCTTATCAAAATGTTAAGAGCCGCAGCCCTAAGTCTTTCGTCTCTCTTCTCTCGTCTCTCATCTCTCAGTTCTCTTTTCTCTACCAAGAATGTTAGGAGCCCAGCCCTTCTTCTCTCCTCTCACCTCTCTTCTGTTTTCTCCTCCAAACGATCAAAGAACAAGAATACCAAAACCCTAGTACCTCCAAAAATGTTCTCATTTGAGTTCTTAATTATGGTTAAAGTATCCAGGTGGGATTGACCGAATCAGAGACGTACCCCACGTCCGCATCTGCACTAGTACCATGATAAGATGGGTTCGGCAGTAAAAATGAAGAGTCTAGGCAACAAAGATAGTTGTTGGTTAGTCTATCACCATCCCTGATTTGCCTCATAGATGGAGTTTAAGGATGAAAATCCTCAAAGAACAATGGTTTGACAATCATTTCAATGGTGGGTTCAATTGTATAATTTTTCTTATTTGATTTATTTATTTTTTCTGATGCCTCAATGGAGATAGGATTATGGTAGGAAGGAGAAAGGTTCTATCCAGAACAAATAATCATAGCATTTGTGGTGGAGAGGAAGATGTATACATGATAAATATCATATGTTTGATAAAATAATTAAAAAATAAAAAACTTATTTTGATGAAGACATGAAGGTTCGAAGCAATGTCAAAAAGGTGGGTCATTGTAGAGGAGAATGAAGTGCAGAGAGGAAGCTTATATAGATTTGGAAAATAAAGTGGCATCATTGTGTCGAAAACAAACTTTTGTTCTAAGTCAAATAGAATATCATTGCTCGTGGATAAAGTACTACATTAAAGGATACACATGCTGCATAGAGTGTAAAAAAATCTTTCATTTTCTTCCCCTCAAAGAATGCAAAACTCCTTTAATTCTAAGTTATAAATTGCAAAAGCCTTCAAAAAGCAAGAGAACTACCTATATAGGTGAAACTTGGTTCAACACATGGATGAATTTTAATATGACATATAGAATAGGTGACATATTAGATGTGACTCATGGACTGGTACTCATGTAGAAGTTCACTTAGCAGAGAAAGTATCCTACCGGTAGATGAAGACGGGCTAGGGATTCAGTCCTTACTAATTTTGTTTAGTGTAGCTACGATTAATTTTTGGTTGAATTGCTTGAATTTTCATCTAAATTTGTTAGTGCTTAGTGTGTAAACATGACTGTGATGGGAGACAGTTTTTATAGAATAAAAGTAGTATTTTGGTGAATTTGCGTAGAATATCGATTAACTCATATCTTCATTATAATTATTAGAGAGGATAGCTCCTCGGTGCTCTAAGATGATAACTCTGGCCACATTAGAAAAGTCTATGGAAGTAAAGAAATATCAAATGAGTCAAGGTGAGTCCCATCCTGACTTTGTTGGCAATGTAACAAAGACAATTCACTGTGTTCCATCTGGATGGCCGGACTTGGTCTTGGAAAACCTCATATTCAACATAAAAATAAAGCATAAATTTGTTCAGAAGGATTGACACTAGTTAATCTATTATGGTCCCTGATTTTCCTTGTAGGATGAGGTCCACTGATGAAGATCAATAGATCATTCAAAAAGAAAGGTTTAGCAATCATGTCAATGGTGTATTCAAGTGTCTCACCTTTAATTTTTTATTTGATTTCTTCTTTTTGGTTTTTTCTAGCGCTTCAATGGAGAATGGTTTGTGTTGGGGAAGAGAAAGTTGTTTTCCACAACCAACAATCATTGCATTTTGATAAATATGATGAAAGGTTATTAAATTTATTTTTTAAAAGATTTTCAATGAAGATATGGAGGTTAGAAATAAGGAGCAACATTCAAAAGGTAGTTTGTTGTATAGAATAACGAAGTGTATAGAGGAAGATTATATAGATTTGAAATGCTAGCATGAGATGAAAAGAAATTTGTTAAAGCGATAACACATAATGTGAACAAGAAAATTAGAATATCATAATTATGATTTCCTAAAAGTTAGAGATAATTATAATAAGTACTTGATAAAATATGAAATTTTCACCTTAGATTTCTCAAAAGTTATAGATTTATATGAGCTTATATAGGCATATACTCATAACCATAAAAAGGTATCATAATGTTCACTAAATTAAAAGTTATACACTTCTTGCTTCTAGCTAAAACTGTGATATTGATAGTTAGATGTCACTTCTTCAGAGCTCTCCACATATAATTTCAGGCCTTTACCATTTAACGTTATATTCTAATATAGAATGTCTTATGATCTCAAACACCATCTATGCACAATGATGCTGCTGTTAGACCCCGTATGTCCTTATTTGGGATCTTGAAGGGAATTAGATGTGCCCTACTTAACTTGTGTTGCCTTCCTATTAGGCCAAGTGGGGTACACTTGCCCACTTTTAGGAATTTCTAGATATCTATATATAGATATATCACTTGTACAACATCATTTTAGTTCCCACACTTAGAAAAAAAAAGTCATCAAACCAAGAACCTTCAAGACTGCTCTCGGGTTAGCAGCTCCTAATATCAAAATTTGCGTTTTTCAATTCTAAAATTATTTTGACGCTACAAACCTTATATATTGAGTCCCCTAAATAGCATGGAGGTGTTACTTGAGCAAGAAAATGCTCCTTTCATCAACTTTGGCGATTTGAGCCCATTTAAGAGGTTGAAGAGGTAAGGTGATTTTTAGTCTTGTTTTATGTATTATTAAGGTTCCATGTATGTTGTAGTATGTTGAATTTAAAGAAACTCATGAAAGAAAGCATGTTTAAAGTGGGTTGTGCATGTTGAGGTTGGGGGACAAAATTTTGGATATGCATGTATATAGTGTTATATTATTTTGAAACCATGAATTCATGTTTAATTAGCATGAATATGATCATTGTGGGGTGAAAGGAGTATTGGATTTATTTACATGTATGCTTGAAGGGTTGGCTGAATTTAGGTTAATATATGTAGTCAAATGTTATGTTGCGTTGGGAGTATGTATTTGACGTTTAGTTGATGTAATACGATTCTTGGGAGTGCTTGAACATCATCTACGTGTATATAGAGTATGCTGCCTTTTTTTGTAGTTGTGAAAAAATAATGTTATTTAGTATTTTTGGTGTTGTAATGGCATTGGAAATGCTTATTGATGTTATTGGGTTGTTTTTGGTGTTATATTGATTAATTTGACGGAAATGCTTGTTGATGTTGTTGGATTGTTGTTGTTGTTGTGTTGATTAATTTGACCCGAGTTGAGTCTCAGGGTAGCTTATGTTTTAGGGGAAGTGCTACCGAAATTTTTATAAAATTGGGGGCAAATATGGAATGTAAGGCCCAAAAAGGCCTTTAGCTAATCGTTTGGCGTTCTTGTGATTTGTTCGTAGATATTAGACATCCGGAAATATAAGTTGGGTCAGCTTTGCGTTGGGATTAGTTGGAGAAGGGATTGAGGTATGTAAACCATTTTGTTCCTTGGCATGACTTAGTTAAACGTAGATAATGTTATGAATTTTGAAAGATCCCCGCATCTTTTGATAAAAAGCCCGAATTGCCTTGAAAACTGTTTTGAGACATTTCATAGTAGTTTGTATGATTTAGACTGAGTACGCTCCTCCCAAGTTAGGCAAGTTTGAGATTCCATCGGCCATGGGACCCGTGACACACATTTATGAAATCTTGATAATTTTGAAATAATTTGGAATAAATACTATTTTGTTTTTAAAAAAATAAATAATTTATTGCTCTTTGGACTTATGATAAAGATTTTTATGCATATGATTTCTCACGACTCTGCTCATGCCTATTATGATATTATTCATCGATTCCCGAGCCAGTTGTTGTCATGTGAATTATGATATATATATATTTCGATGTTATGCTGTGTTCGGCGGGTCGGCTTGCCCAAGGGCCAGGCTCCACTTAGATTGGGGTTATAAGGTGCTGGGCTTTTGATATGTTTGGCATTATGCCCTTTTATGATTTCTGACGGAGATTTCGGAGATCTGAACTTTCTGGTGATATGCTGTGGTATGGCGCGAGTTTAGAGGTTGCCATCATTCCTGTACATTATGCATAAATAGGGCATTTTAAAAAAAAATATTTTGATGTTTTGAATATGCATTTGACTTCCATACCTTTGTTTTGGACTATTACTCTAATTTATATTTTGTACATTCCGCTTTACATATTCGGTACGTAATTCGTACTGACCCCCCTTTGCTTCGGGGCCTGCATTTCATGCCCATAGGTACCAACATACAGGCTAGTGATCCACCAGCTTAGGATTTCCCACCTGCTGCCTGAAGTGCTCCCTTTGCTTCGGAGCAAAAACTTGGTATACACACTTATTTCGTTATTTTGCATTTACGCTCATTCGAGGGTACGATGGGGCCCTGTCCCGTCATAGGATTCTGTTTATTTACTTAGAGGTCTGTGGACGCCTCTGTATATGGGTTGTGATAGCCTAGTATGACTACATACGTATGCTAGGTATGTTGAACGATTTTAACCGCAGCGGTGACCTTGTCAGCCCGAATATATATTTATATGATATTCTGCTGGGTTTTTCTGAGTGCAGGATTTTGGGATAGTCTAGAAAACAAAGGAAACTCTGACGAAATTTCTATAAAAATGAAGATATCTATTATAATTATAATCTGGCTTTGTGTTTGTGTCTGAGTGCACCAATCAGGCACTAGTCACGACCCATGGGCTGGGTCGTGATAGA
The DNA here is from genome assembly GCA_000787875.1 of Solanum virginianum. Lineage (NCBI taxonomy): Eukaryota > Viridiplantae > Streptophyta > Magnoliopsida > Solanales > Solanaceae > Solanum > Solanum virginianum. The sequence goes on from DF363230.1 coordinate 7,302, forward strand.
AGTGATATCAGATTGGTTCATTCTCAAAGTGTCCACAGATCGGATAAGTTGAAGAGTGCACCAATCAGGCACTAGTCACGACCCATGGGCTGGGTCGTGATAGAAGTGATATCAGATTGGTTCATTCTCAAAGTGTCCACAGATCATGTCTAGTAGAATTCTGTTTATCGGTGTGTCGTGCACCACATCTATAAACAGGAGGCTACAGGACATTCAGGATGTTACTCTCTTTTTCTTATCTTAGATTGTGCGTTAGAGCGGTGTTAGTAGGATGACTCCTTTTCTGATGAAATTATTTTGGTTTCAGATATGCCTCCGAGAAAGACACCAGATGTTCGAAGGGGCAGGCCTACCGCGGTCAGCGAGACCCGTCGGGGCCGGGGAACTACCAGGGCTCGTGCTCAGTGTGGGCAGGATATTAAACCCCCGACAGCCAATTCAGCAAACCCACCAGCTCCTGAGGTTCGAGTGCTAGAACCTCTATCCTCTCAGTAGGGTGTAGAGATCGGGAAGTTACGAGAGGCGGTGCAGTTGTTGACTTAGCTAGTGGCAGGCTAGTTCCACAAGCAAGGGGCAGGCAGTGCTCAGGCAGCTTGCCGTGACAGCTAGCAGGCTCACAATTTTGTGATGTACGGGCCACCAGAGTTCTTTGGGTCCAACCCTACATAGGACACCCATGAATTCGTACGCCAGATGCAGCGGACTTTGCGGTTGATTGGCACGTCCGAGACCGAATTAGTGGAGCTGGCCTCATACCAACTGCATGATGTGGCAGCTAATTGGTATTAGTCTTGGATGTTGACTAGAGGTGAGGGTGCCCCGCCAGCTGTTTGGGGTGAGTTCACTGAGGCATTTTTGGCTCACTTTCTACCCCAGAGGTCAGACGCGCCAGGGAGGATAGATTTTTTATGCTGAGACAGCGGGGTTGGTCTGTTCGAGAATATTGCTTGGAGTTTGACTCATTAGCCAGATATGCATCTGCACATGTTGCCAGTATGATAGACCGAATGCATCTATATATAGTGGGGTTGGACTAGTACTATGTCAACAGTTGCCTAGTGATGGCTGCCCAACCCAGTATGGATATTGCTCGCATTCAGGCCCATGCCCAGGGTATGGAAGATTATCACAACGGACATCAGACTGAGAGAGCAGATGACAGAGGGCAGCCCAAGAGGGCCAGGTAATCCGGATATGCAGATGACTATCGAGGCAGACGACCCCAGCAGCAACAGGGTGGATATCCTCCTCGGCCAGCACGGAGTACACCTTCACAGATCACCAGTAGAAGGCCAGATGGTGCCAGTCAATCAGGGTCAGGCCCGAGTCCCAGCAGCCAGTCGAGATTTTTCAGACCCTTGTGTTCTCATTGCGGGAAACTGCACCCTAGGGAGTGTTTTTGTGCCACGGGTGCCTATTTATTTTGTGGCCATCAGGGCCACCAGATATGGGACTATCCAGATAGAGTCGGTGCAGAGGGGTCAGCTCAGACTTCTGGCGCAGTCGAAGCTTCTTCTTCAGCTTCGGTAGCAATGCGCCCTACGGGGAGATGTACTCCAGCGGTAATAGGTCGTGGCAGAGGTTGCAGTGGAGCCCCAGGTTCTAGCGGTCCTTCAAAATGCGTCTATGCTCTGGCTAGCCGACAAGATCATGAGGCATCACCGAATGTGGTTACAGGTACATTATTCGTTTGCTCTCAAGCTATGTATGTGTTGATTGATCCTGGTTCCACATTGTTATATATTTCTCCATTAGTTGCTTGTACAATTGATATAGAGTCAGAACCAATAGAACCTTTTGAGGTTGCAACCCTGGTAGGAGAATGTATTATCATTAGCCGAATTCATAGAAATTGTTCAGTATCTATTTGTGATCGTCATACTAAGGCCGACTTGTTAGAGCTGGATATGACAGATTTTGACATAATTATGGGCATGGATTGGCTAGCTTCTTACTATGCTAAGGTTGATTGCCAAAAGAAGATAGCTCAATTCCAGTTCCTAGGAGAACCAGTCCTTGAATGGTCAGGCAATGTTGCATCACCGAGGGGTAAGTTTATTTCGTACCTCAAGGCCAAAAGAATGATCTAAAAGGGTTGTCTTTATCATTTGGTTCAGGTGCATGACTTGAATGCAGAAACACTGACTCTCTAATTTGTTCCAGTGGTTAATGAGTTCCTAGATGTATTTCCAGATGAACTTCCCGGTATTTCTCCCAAGCGGGAAGTGGAGTTTGTTATAGATCTACTGCCCGATACTCAGCCTATCTCGATCCCTCCGTACAGAATGGCGCCAGCCAAATCGAAGGAATTGAAGGAGCAACTAAGGGATCTATTAGAGAAAGGTCTTATTCAGCCTAGTACTTCAACCTGGGGAGCCCCGGTATTATTTGTGAAAAAGAAGGGCGCGTCACTGTGGATGTGTATTGACTACCGGCAGCTGAACAAGGTAACTATAAAGAATAAATACCCCCTCCCCAGGATTGACGATCAATTTGATTAGTTACAGGGAGCTAGATGTTTCTCAAATATAGATGTACGGTCGAGTTATCATCAGGTACGGGTACGGGAGGAAGATATCCCCAAAATGGCGTTCAGAACTCAGTACGGGCATTATAAATTTAGAGTTATGTCTTTTAGGCTAACAAATGCTCTAGCTGTATTCATGGACCTTATGAATTGGGTGTTCAGACCATTCCTGGATGTGTTCGTGATTGTATTTATTAATGATATTTTAGTTTATTCTCGGTCAGAGGAGGACCATGCAGATAATCAAAGAACGGTACTTGGCACTCTTCGTCACCAAAAGTTAAACGCTAAATTCTCCAAATATGAATTTTGACTACTTCGGTGGCATTCTTGGGCCATGTTATAGGGGCTGACGGTGTTCGGGTAGACTCCCAGAAGATTGAGGCCATAAAGAATTAGCCTAGGCCTACGACCGAGGTTTGTAGCTTTCTGGGGTTAGCTGGTTATTACAGGAGATTTGTAGAGAAATTTGCTTCCATTACAGCGCCTCTGACAAGGCTAACACAGAAAGGAGTGAAGCTCTAGTAGTCTGATACTTGCGAGCGCAGCTTCCAGCTGTTGAAGGAGAAATTAACTACAACCCCAGTTTTGACTCTACCTGAACGTCCAGACGGGTACGTGATTTATTATGATGCCTCCCGTGTTGGTTTGGGGTGCGTGTTAATATAGCAGGGCAAGGTGATAGCCTATGCTTCTCGGCAACTTAAGAAGCATGAGCAGAATTATCCTACCCATGATCTAGAATTAGCTGCAGTGATCCATGCCTTAAAATTATGGAGAAATTATTTATATGGCATTTATGTTGATATTTATACTGATCATAAGAGCCTCCAGTATATTTTTAAATAGAAAGAACTGAACTTGCGGCAGCAGAGGTGGCTAGAATTGCTGAACGATTATGATATTGATATTCTCTACTATCCAGGGATAGCCAATGTCATAGCAGATGCACTTAGTCGCAAGTCTATGGGTAGTTTGGCTGACACGCTTCCAGAGAAGAAGGAAATAGTTCGTGATATTCAGCAGTTAGCTAGTCTGGGAGTTCGTCTGGCAGATTCTGGAAGTATAGGGGTTTTTGCTCGTGGTACGGCTGAATCTTCCATTATAGAGGAGCTTAAGCAACGTCAGTGCGAAGATCTTGTCTTAGCTCGATACAGAGACACAGCCCTAAAAAAGGGACATACCCTATTTGAACTCTCCCCCGAAGGAACTTTGCTATTTAGAGGCAGGTTATGTGTACCAGATGTTGCAGGGTTGCGGCGATAGATTATGGGTGAAGCGCACTATGCCCGCTATTCTATTCACCCTGGATCGACAAAAATGTACCATAACCTCAGATGCTTATATTGGTGGGACGACATGAAGCAAGATATAGCAGAATTTGTTGCTCAATGCTTGAACTGTCAGCAGGTAAAAATTGAGTATCAGAAGCCTAACGGGTTATTGCAGGAAATGGAGATACCGACATGGAAGTAGGAGAGTATTAATATAGACTTTGTTGCAGGCTTGCCTCGGACTCCACAAAGGTATGTCTTTATTTGGGTTATTGTTGACTGACTAACAAAATCAGCTCATTTTCTTCCAGTCCGAACTACCTACTCGACTTAGGACTATGCCAGATTGTATATCAGTGAGATTGTGCGCCTTCATGGTGTTCTTGTATCCATTATCTCCGACAGAGGTGCCTAGTTTACGGTGAATTTCTGGTGGTCATTTCAAGCAGCCTTAGGGACGCAGGTAAGTCTCAGCACAGTATTCCATCCTTAAACTGATGTCCAAGCTGAGCTTACTATTCAGACCCTGGAAGATATATTACAGGCCTGTGTGATCGATTTCCGAGGTAGCTGGGATGATCATTTACCATTGATTGAATTTGGTTATAATAACAGCTACCAGTCCAGCGTTCAAATGGTACCCTATGAGGCATTATATGGTAGAAAGTGTCGATCACCGATCAGTTGGTTCGATGTTGGCGAGACTGAGTTGATTGGACCAGATGTTATCCAGCAAGCAGTGGACAAAGTGAAACTTATCCGAGAGTGGTTATTAGCAGCTCAGAGCCGGCAGAAATCTTACCAGCAAGTAGTGGATAAAGTAAAACTCATTTGGGAGCGATTATTAGCAGCTCACATTCGACAGAAGTCTTATGCAGATAACCATCGTCGACAATTAGAGTTTCAGGTTGGAGACTGGGTATTCCTGAAAGTATAACCCATGGAAGGCGTTATGAGATTCAGTAAGAAAGGGAAGCTTAGTCCATGATACATTGGCCCGTATCAGAT
>DF363229.1:0-12480 GCA_000787875.1 Solanum virginianum
ATGGAAGGGCCACTTACTCCTTAATGGAGCAATAGAGCAATATTGTTTTATTAAAAAGGGAGGGACGTTACAGAATTCTAACAAGAAGCTAAAGAAAGCTCGTGGATCAAAATGCGCAGATTTCTCTACAAGCAACAAGAATTCAAGAATTCAAGAAATCAAGCATTCAAGTTCAAGAATGCATCAAGTTCAAGACCACCAGATTCAAGAATAAGCCTAAAAACTTTCGGATTTAAATGCAAGTCAAGATCAAGTTTAAGAATGAGTTCATATCAAGTTGAAGTTCAACATCATCAAATCATCTAATTAAGATCAAGCCCAAAAGCCCTTAAATTCAAGTACAAATCAAGATCAAATCCATCAAGGTTTTCAAGATTCAAGATCAAACTAAAGAGCCCTTGAATTTATATTTGAAAAGGCGAATCAAGAACTCACTCCTTGAACAAAATACTATGATTGTAGCAATATTTTTCGTTCCTTGATTATTTTCTCAATGTGAATTTTATTGTCATACAAATTTTGGCACGCCTAGTGGGACAATCTCTACCTCTCATCTCAACTTTTCAAGCAACAAAGAACACTGAAATGACTTCCAAGAAGATCTCCCAATTAACTTCTTCTAAGGCTGTTGATTCCAAGTTCTCGACTGAAGTGGAAGGAAACTTGGGTGTTACTTTTGGAAGCATTGGAGCTGTTATAAGAAGCAAAGCTACTATCTTGGGACAAGAAACACTACGAATGTCGTCCGCACAAATTCCTAATTTTGGATCTTCAACCCTAAAGGGAGCGAGATCCTTTACAAATGCTTCAGAAGGAGGAAACAGTGTCACTGAGAAGATCAAACAGACTTTGGCTCTACTTGAGGTCTCTGGTTCTAAGAACTCTATCTTAAAGAAAGATCAGGACTCATCCAATGAATCTTCTCCATATGCATCGCGTAATGTGAACCCTCTGAAGATCAACTTTCACAATAGTCTATGCTACTCTTCAATGCCTCCAACAATCATGCAAGCAATAACAACTAATACTTCATCGATGGAGGAACAACTTATAAATCTGGCAAAGATGATTGAAGGATTAACCAAGCATATGCAATACCAAGAGTCTCATATCGATAAGTTGATGGATAGAATATATGGCTTATTATATGGGGAATCTAGCCATGCACCTGGGAAGGGTATTGAGATTCAAGAGACTGAAAATCCTGTGAAGCAAGCGTCGACTCTCAAAGAGCTGTCAGTTTCTGTCGAAGGAATGATCCCACTTGATCAATTATAGGAGTTCATTGAAGGGACCATTAAAGACAAGTATGAAGTCTCCGTCAAATCTTATCATATGTATGCCAAAGCTTACACTGCAAGGATTGATAGCCTTAAAATGCTTGCTGGTTATCAACCTCCTAAATTTCAACAGTTTGAGGGCAAGGGGAATCTGAAGTAGCATGTGGTACACTTTGTGGAAATATTTAATAACGCTGGGACCTATGGAAACTATCTTGTCAAGCGGTTCATTCGCTCCTTCAAGGGGAATGCCTTTGACTGGTACACTGACCTTGAGCCTCATTCCATTGATAGTTGAGAGCAACTAAAGCATGAGTTTTCAATCACTTTGATAACACAAGGTGCACAGTGAGTAAAATGGTCAAAAATTTCATGCCAAAAAACATAGTCAAAAATGAAAGATTAATGGATGAAAATGTTTCTACATGTAACGAGGAATTCAATGATGAAAATGGTTTAAAAAATGGAGCTAAGATGAGAGAGAAATCAGTAATTTAAGTTTAGGAAACTCCATTCCAAAAATTCCCAAATTCCACCATTAAATCCCCAAATTGAGAGGTTAAAACACAAATTAATCAATTGAAATAGTTGAAATAGGTTAGAAAATAGTTACTCAATCACTTTGCTTTGAAAATCCTTGAAATCTCTCTCGAAAATGAAGCTTGAAGAGTTGAAAATGATGATTTAAAATAAAATCCATTGTTTTAAACAAGTCACTGTTTCAGGCATCTCTAATGCTCCATGAACGCGGAGCCTTATCCATGAACGCAGAGTTTCACTGCATCGTACTCCATAAACGCGATAGTGAGGTTCGTGAATGTAAAGGGTAATGCACCACCTCCACGAATGCGGGCTTCAGCCCGCGAATGCGGAGAACAATAGGACATGCACCAGATATAAGCTGCACCAACAATATTCAGCACCAACAAACACAGAACTGGACCCTCGGGAATTCATTTGGAATCCCGTTAACACAAACCAAACATAAAATCCTACCAAAAATGACGATACAGACTCAATGTAGTCGTCAGAATTTCAATCCAAAACCTTTCTAGCCCCAAATTCGAGAAGGATCATTTAAACTAATTTTGGACCTAAAAACTCAAAATATTCACGAAACCTCTAAAAATCACAACGAGAGCATTTATAGTGTTAGTTTCACCATTCGGAAGCACTGGAACTAATGAAAATTCGATACGAGCTCTCGAACCTCGAATGTTGATCAAAGTCAAATCTACGATCCAAAATGAACTGAAAGAAGTCTCCGTTTTAACTCCTAATTAAGTTCTATAAGTTCTCCTAGACCAGATTTGACATTACAAAAATGATGAAATCGACGGAATCAAATTCTGACACTTGAACCCCAAAATGGCCACAAAATTCAAAATTTCCAACTTTAAGTCTTTTAAAACTCTTTTTTTTTTAAACTCCAACTTTTTATAATATTTTTAAAATTCGAATTTTGGACTCATCCAAAAATGACCTAAGGTAACTTTTTTGAGGAGAAAAATGATAATTTGGTCGATAATAACAGAAATGACCTTCGAGGTCATTACCGGTGCTCATGAAATTTATACACATTTATCCTTTAAATTGATCTACACAATGTACATACGAACTAATCGAGTCTCAATGTGGAGCCAAATTCATGTTATAAAATTGATCGCACACAGCTAATAAAAAGTGCCTCCTGAAAATTTTACACATTTGCCCTTAAATGGACCTAGCGATACAAATATGAACTAAATTAGCCTAAATATAGATTCCAGTCTCATGTTCTATAACCGTCTGCACACGGTTAATAATACAACTTATAAAATAAAAAACTCATGAAATTTTTACACATTTACCCCTTAAATGAACTTGTGCAAAAGTTACAACCACCCTTATTTAATTTTCAACTAATATTGGAGTCAACACTCAATTTGGTACTCTTCAACTTCATCCAATCATGATCTTGTCCATCTTTCATTTTCCTACACACAATATGTACTTTATTGCAATTTTTAGCTTGTAAAAAAATCGACATGTGAAAGATTTAGTCCTAAAGTTCCACCATACGTGATGGCAAATGTATCACATATGTATTGTAATCCTTTAACATTAATACCACGTTTCTTTTCATATGTTTACAAGTTTTTTACAGCTCCAATAGAGCCTAGCCTTTATATTAGAGGAACTCCCAAAATACCTTGCCAAATATGTAAAATATGTTTATTGATATTTAGTTTTTCTTCATATGAAAGAATTTTACAATAAAAACCAATCAAATATGACTTGGGACAACTGAAGAGAAGGATAAAGTGATAATTTTATAAAAAATGACCTTCAGGGTCATTACAATAACAACCTCGATAGATCTTTTACTACCCCTCATCTGTATAAGTATGACGAATTATTAGGTCTATTTATATATGTTCATAGAGAAAGATGTAAGTCTATTGTATTAAAGATAGTTAAGTTGTCTGGTTAAAATCTCGCCATTAATAATGAATTAAAAAGAGGATAAATGATCCTCTTGTTTCAAGCCTTGTATGAAAGTAAAATCAAAATAAATTATTGAGACATTGATGATAATAGAATATCACAACTTAGATTTTAAAGCAAAGATTTGCTCATTAAAAACATCACTAAAATCACACTTTTTAAGAACTATGAGAAAAGGCGAGACCAACTTATTATAAATCTTGATCACGTCCAACTTATTAAAAATTATTTCTAAAAAGATGATAATAGTAGACAGAGAATGAGGGTAGATGAGGAGGAGTGAATGTAATCTTATTATGACATTGGTGTTGTACTTGTGTCATGTAAGGATAGAGATAGGGAAGAGGGGAGAGATGAGACATTATGATATGCAATATATAGATGAGAGTATGTTGGGGGTGTCCTTGAGTAGGAGCTCATCGAATAGTGGAGGTAGAATTGCTAAGTAGGCTTGAAATTTCTTAGATACAGTTGAAGTGGTTAGAGTGATAGGCTTGAATGTGGGGTTTTTATTATGTGAGTATTGATGGTCGACTAATGAAGACTTCATGATGACGGTTTCAAGTAAGGATAGTGAGGTAGTGAAGAGGATTGGTGATCTTTTAAGGGAAGTCCAAGCAAAGAAGGCGGGGACCTCGGGCCTTCGCAAAGTCAACGGTCTCACCAGGAACTAGACAAGCACCTAGATGTAAATTCTCAGGCCCTAGCCCGAAATTCTTACTTCATTCATCACAGTTCCAGGCCCGTAGAAATGGCTTTCTCCTTCTCCAATTGTCGGGAGAGGTTTTCCGCTCCGGTCGTCCGGAACTGTGAAAGCATAGAGCTTGAGCATTAAGCGTTAGTCTTGTATGGATATGATCATCTTAGCAATAACACCTTAAGGTTCAGAAGTAGGGTAGAATGAAATAAGAGGATGTGGATAGGTAGAGAGTTGAATAGGAGCTGTAAGCTTAAGATGATGGAGTAGAGTTCCATGAAAAGGAGCCCAATTGAGATGAGGTGCTAAGCTTGAGAGTTATACATAGAGTCTTATGTATCGATGATCCCATTCTAGATTAGAGTTGATGGTTTCCTTCTTGAGTTCGAACAATTAATTGACAAAGTGTTTAAACGATTCGAATTGATTGAGTTTCGACGTTTCATTCGTACTTGATGGTGAAAATGTCTAAGAGAGTGTTACTACTCTTGATCGAAACTGATTTATCTATTTAGAGTGACTTGTGACTGTCCAGATTGGTTGATTGAGTATTGAGAGAAGTTTTGATCGTTATTCGTATCTAATGATGAGAATGTTGAAGGTAATGTTCTTACCATTGACTTAATTGATATTTCCATCCTTGAGCTGATGTGTCTATTCCTGAGTCTAAGTAAAGTTTGTTGAGGTTGATGAAGAGTCGAGAGTGCCTTGATATCCACTTTTACTCATCATTCGAGGACGAATGATCCCAAGGGAGAGATGATGTAACACATGGTAAAATTATCAAAAGACCCCTCGCATAGAGACGTGCACATAATGCGTCTTTCCATAATCCATTTGGAAATTCGAGACCAAATTTGCGATTAGCTTGAAAAATTGAGTGAGAAAATGGTCTCGGTCAATTTTTAGAGCAATCGAATCAAAAGATAATTTTTTGATGTGAAAATGCGAACCAGTGAGGGTATGCGATAGGAGCGCGACGCGCCTCCATCACAGACCAACACTTATTTTTTTAGGAAATTTTTCTACGGGATTAGAAACCTCATTCGGAGAATTTTTAGCGAAAAACTCCGAAAATATACCCAGTTCGCATCGCGAACCCTGCATCTCGAAATTGATTTTTTTTTAATTTCGTGAGGGGCATTCTAGACCTTTTTAAATCACTTCTGGACTTAATATATGATCAAAATAGATCATTTTAAGTATAAAAAGGGTTCTAAACCCTATTCTAAGTCCTGTTTAAGTTCTTGAAAAAGATTAGGGCTTGAGAGAAGAGAAGAGGAAAGTGAGATTGAAGGATTCAAGGGAGAATTCTTGAAATTTAATTGGTAAAGCTGCAATCCAGGTATGTAAGGGTAAACTAAAAGCATAAGATTGTACTCTCATGTGCCCCATAGATGGTCTAGAAGAGAGTTGAAAGTTCTTGAGTCTACATGCATGATTCTTGATTATTTTCTTGAGAAATTATATTTACTATATGTATTTTTATATGTTGATGATCATCATAAACTTGTTTTCTTAAATTGAATATTTTTACATGAATTATTGCATGAACCCTATTTATTATTTCATAAAGATTGCATGAACAAAGATAGGGATTAAGTCTAGAGCTTTGATTGAGAATGTTGATAGAGATTGTTAATGTAAATGTGAGAATGGTGATTAGTTGATAGTATTTGATGGTCCATGAGTCTACCTAAATGAACTCTAATGATTTGTCTATTTGATTGTTTCCTAATGATTGTCATAACCTTGAGCTACTGATTGTGATGTTAATTGATGAGATGATGAGATTTTCTATTAGATTGATTGAATGATGAGTGCCTCCCTGAGGCTGATTTGAGATGAGTAGAATAAGATGGTTTGATTGGATGAATTGTCTTATGAGAATTGAGTCTTGGGAGGAGTATCGAGCATTGAAAGAGTAAGAGTTAGTCCAACTCGCTCTCATCAAACTACGTAGTCAAATGTAGGTGAGGATTAGAACCATTACATCTCACTGTGGTTCCCTCTTGATAGAGTCCCTGAAACAATAGAGTACTAGTTTGATTTGCTGTTAGTCCCTAGTGGATTTGATTCGTTCCCTACCTGGTAAGTGTGGAATGGATGTGGCAACATCAACGTGATTATTGTAAAATTGCTGGCTCATAAGTGATTGTTGTCGGATAATAGAAACTCCCAGAAAGTTCCTATCTTGAGTACTCTGAGTCGAGATGAGATGAGTTGACTTCCTTTGAGACGAGTCATGATTTGATTGATGAGGTTTGATTAGTTGATGGGTCACTTGTCTACTCTTTATTCTTGCTTTAGATAGACATTTGACATGTTGATTTGATATTGTTCTGAGTTGATGTTGTTCCATATTATTCTACCTGTTTCTGTTTTATTCAACTATTTTACATACAGTACATTCCACGTACTGACGTACTCGGTGCTGCATCATTTTATGATATAGATACAGGGATTAGGGATCATCAACAGGCGAATCATTGTGGATTTGAGCAGTTAGCTGATTAGTGAGCCTTCCTTGCTTCGGAGGATCCTTACATTTATTTTCATCTTGCTTATAGAGTTAGATTTGATTAGCTTTTCTTTATTTTGAGGAAGCCATGGGTCTGTCATTTACACTAGTTTTGATAGTGATAGAGGCTTCATAGACTAGAGTCGAATGTTGATGTTAAGATTTGTTGAGCTAGTTTCTTTCTACTAGCCTTTTTATTTATAATATTATTTTGAGATTAGATGAGATGTGCTCAGTACTTTCTGTTGTCTTTCCCTAATTGATAGAGTTCATTGATTGAATGAATGTGATGAGGCCAAGTCGTTCGCTTGGGGACTAGCAATAGTCTCTGAGTGTCAGTTACATCTAGGGTACCCTCTCGGGGCGTGACAAGCCAACATAACGAAACCAGGCAATGTACAACAGTAACAACTAATGAAACCCGTAACAAAACTATATGTCAAAACTATCATAAGATTAGGATACAGTGTTGTACGTGGGTACAAGGTCCTAGTATCTATGCTTGTATGCTAACTAGGCCCCTACAAGCTCAGAAGGTACACATATACACAATTATGGTGTGCTTAGGTGAATGGTTTCAACAATCAGTTATAGATAGTATGCGATCTCAACAAGTGCCAATCATCAGATCGTGTGGAGCTTCTAACTCCTAATTGTCAAATAGGGCCTCAAACGCCCAATTATCAGACGGGGCCTCGAACCCCTACTATGCATAACCTTATCACGCCCCGGGAGGATACTCGGGACGCAACAGACACTCAAAGACTATTGCAAGTCCCCGAGCGGACCACTTGGTCTCATTGTCACATCTTACTCAATAATGGAAGAATACTCAATGATAGCATTAAAGAAAAGACAGAAATATTATAATCGGTTTCTCAAAATAGTTCAAGTCTGAACAGGAAAACACTCAAGAATACTTCACTTAAATTATATGCAACCTCTACTCTAAACATCTAGAAGGTACCATGACAAGCCATGACTACTACAAATTTAAAGAACTAACTCAAAATGTAAAGGTGAAAGCAAAGGGTATCCTCCAAATACAGGGGAGGGCTCACCACTGTCTGGACATAGGGTGCTGAACCTCAACGACGCGTCTATTGAAGTCCTTTATCTGCTGAATCTGCATCATGAAATGATGTAGCGCGAAATGACATAAGTAAGTGGAATGTAATGTATCTAAACAGGTTGAAGTAAACAGATAAGGCTCAAACCAATCAACAACTCAGCTCAAAGCTCAACTCTTCATCTCATACCTAAACTCAAATAAATCATGCAAATTTTAAGTTTGAAATCATGCTTTAGAAATAGACTTAGTGTTTAAATGCAACTAAGTTCAAAGATTGTGATATGCTCAACTCAGGTATTGCTTGGAAGTTTCTCTAACCGACATAAATCATACCACCATGAGTTTTGGTGATGTACAACGAATATAGCATTATTGTCTTGCTAGTCCTTAACTTGCCATTAAAAAGGACATGTCAACATCTACTTCTCTCGAATCTTAAGAGAGTGTCCCTCCATAGGGACTGGGCCACCAGAATTATCCTGTGCGACCATCCTACGTTGACAACGTAGTTCCGGGGGTGACTCCTTTCGCCCATCTCGATGCTCAATGCTCCTTTTGTGACTAAATCATGCTCATAGAAATTAGCTCAAATCATCTCTTTGACTCATCTCAGACACCTCAACTCAATTTTCAGTAGCCTCAATTACTCAATAACTTAGGACCGTCATCCATGCAGTGCAACTCAAGACTCTAATCCACATCATACAAGACTTCCATGAATTACGGTCAAGTGACATCACATTAGCAGGCTCAACATAAATGACATGATGGATACTCATTACATGCACATATAAAATAGTAAAACATACATGAAGCAAGAAAACATACTTCTCAGATCACATTACTTAGTTTGAATGATTGGCTTCACAATTTCAATTAATCAGTAAGTAAGAAAAAGGGTAAGTTTAGGGTTCATGTATCAATCAGGTGAAATACATTCATAACTCAAGGTGCAATAGTACAACTCATAACTCGACTCAAATATATCCAAGAAATTTAATTCTGTACAAGAATTCAAGATTTACGAATCATAAGTTTTAAAAAATGCAATTAATACTCAAAATCTTGACTAAAGTTAATGACAGGGCGTATGGATGAACAATTCCAACACTTTAGATAGACTTACATACCTAGTATGGAGTTTGACAATCAATTCCTCAAGAAATTAGTCTCAATCCTTTGAACCTTAGCTATTTCTCTTCTTCTTCGCTCAAAGTTTCTACTTAGTTTTTGCCTAAGGGGCTTTAGAATAGGTTTTTGAAACTCCTTTAGGCAAAAAATGACTTGTATTGATCGTGGATTAAATGTAGAAGGGGTGGGGAAAAGTCTAGAATGCCCCTCAAAAGATTTAAAATTTTAAACTTTGGTGGAACAGGTCCATGATGCGGACCTGTCGCACATCTGTGTATTTACAGAAATCCAAACCTTATCAAAAAATTGAAAAAAATATAAGTGTGGGTCCACGACCAGGTCGCAGCCCCATCACGTACCCTCACTGTTTCAGTTTTCGAATCAAAAAATTATTTTTTGATCCGTTTTCTCTAAAATTGGATTGAGACATTTTCTTACTTAATTTTTTGTGCTGATCACAAATTCAATCTCAAAATTTTATTCGAGCTTGAGAAGACGCATTATACGCATGATTCCATCTAGGAGTATTTTAGTAATTTCATCGGGCGTTACATTATTCCCCCTTGGGATCACTCACCCTCGAATGATGAGTAGAGATGGTAATAAAGCACGGGTGGACCCAGGAGTTCCCTCAATACTCACTCGATAACTCGATCTCTAAATTCTTTCTCAACCTCCATAAACTCTACTTAGACTCATGAATACGCACATTAACTCAAGAATGGGGACAACAGTTAAGTTAAGGATAGGAACATTACCTTCGACATTATCGTCATTTGGCACGAAGAGTTGCGGGTATTTGGTTCTCATAGCGTCATCAGCTTCCCACGTAGTTTTCTCATTGAATTGGTTCCTCCATAGAAATTTGACAGAGGCTATCTCCTTATTCCTCAGCTTACAAACTTGACGGTCAAAAATTTAAACTGGAATCTCATCATAGGATAGAATATCTTTCACTCCAGTACACTCAATAGGGATCACCAAAACAGGATCTCCCAAACACTTCTACAACATTGAAACGTAGAACACCAGATGAATCCCATCTAACTCGGAAAGAAGTTCCAAATCATAAGCGACCTTCCCAATCCTCCTCACAATTTGATAGGGACCAATATAGCGCGGACTTGACTTCCCCTTCTTATCGAACCTCATGACACCTTTCGTGGGTGACATTTTCAAGTATACCCGATCATCTACCTCAAATTGTAAGTCCCTTCTTCTCACGTCCGTGTAAGACTTTTGGTGACTTTGTATGGTCTTCAAGCTCTCTCTAATAACCTTTACCTTCTACATGGACTGGTGGACAAGATCAGGCCCAATCAACTCCGCTTAACCGACCTCAAACCACCCAACCGGTGATATACATCTTTTCTCATACAAAACTTTATGAAGGGCTATCTGAATGCTTACGTGATAAACTATTATATGCAAATTCAATCAATAGTAGATGATTTTCCCAATTTTCCTTGAAGTTAAGGACTCAAGCTCTCAACATATCCTCTAACGTTTGAATGGTGCGCTGCCTGGTCGTCTGTCTGCGGATGAAAGGTCGTACTCAAATTTACGCTCGTACCCAATCCTTTCTAAAAAGATCTCCAAAATTGGAAGGTGAATTAAGCTCATCTGTCCGAGATGATGGACAAGGGAACCCCATGCAACCTTAAAATCTCCCAAATGTATAACCAGGCATATTCTTCAACAACATTAGTTATCTTGACTGCCAAGAAATAGGCTGACTTTGTCATCTTATCCACGATCACCCATATTGAGTCATACTGCTTTCGAGACCTCGGTAGACGGATGATGAAGTCTATGTTAAATATCTCCCACTTCTACTTGGGGATCTCAAAGTTCTGTGCCAATCCATATGGTCGTTAGTGCTCAACTTTGACTTGCTGACAATTTGGCCACTTAGAAGCAAACTCCGCGATATCTCTCTTCATCCCCAATAGATTTTCCTCAAGTCATGTTACATCTTGGTAGAGCCAGGATGGATAGAATACCTAAAGATACATGCTTCGGCCATGATTCGCTCTCTTACACCGCCAACATAAAGAACCATAACCAGACCTGGTATCTCAACACCCCATCTCCCCCTTTGGAGAAGACCATCACTTTCTGTTTGTGGATGACCTCCTTCAATTGGAGTATGACAGGATCTATATCTTGCTTCTCCTTCACCTATACCATCAGGGATGATGCGGACCCACTCTGGACATTGACTCCTCCCTTGTCACTTTCCTCGAACTGGACTCCCAATCGAGCTAATCCACTATCTCTTTCTTTCCTTCCTCAACATGGGTCTTGGTACCCATTGATAACCTGCTAAGAGCATTAGCAACAATGTTAGCTTTACCTGGGTGGTAGAGAATGCTCATGTCATAATCCTTGACCAACTCCAGCCACCTCCTCTGCCGCAGGTTGAGCTATTTCTGACTTAAGATGTATTGTAAACTTTTGTAGTCAGTGAACACGTCTACATGTAATCTATACAAATAGTTACGCCAGATCTTAAGTGCGAATACCACTGCTATCAACTCGAGATCATGAGTCGGATAATTCTTCTCATGAATCTTAAGTTGTCTGGAAGCATATGCTATCACCTTACCTCTCTGCATCAACACAGAACCCAGTCCAACTCTTGATGCGTTACAATATACCACAAAGTCTTCCCCACCCAGTTTTTTGTGTTAATCGCAAATCTAGTCTCAAATTTTTCATCCAAACTTGGGAAGACACATTATACGCATGATTCCATTCTAGGGGCATTTTGATAATTTTATCGGGTGTTATATTATCTCCCCCTTGGGATCACTCGTCCTCGAATGATGAGTAGAGGTGGTAATAAAGCACGGGTGGACTCAGGAGTTCCCTCAATACTCACTCAACAACTCGAACTCTAAATTCTTCCTCAACCTCTATAAACTCTACTCAGACTTATTAATAGGTACATCAACTCAAGAATGGGAACAACAGTTAAGTTAAGGATAGGAACATTACCTTCAACATCATCGTCATTTGGCACAAAGAGTTGCAGGTATTTGGTTCTTATAGCGTCCTCAGCTTCCTACGTAGCTTCCTCAATGAATTGGTTCCTCCACAGAACTTTGACAGAGGCTATCTCCTTATTCCTCAGCTTACGAACTTGACGGTCAAGAATTTGGACTGGAATCTCCTCATATGATAGACTACCTTTTACTCTAGTACTCTCAACAGGGATCACCAAAACATGATCTCCCAAACACATCTTCAACATCAAACACGTGAAATACCGGATGAATCCCATCTAACT
>DF363229.1:12566-26400 GCA_000787875.1 Solanum virginianum
AACTCGGAAGGAAATTCTAACTCATAGGCAACTTTCCCAATCCTCCTCACCATTTGATAGGGATCGTTATAGCGCGGACTCAACTTCCCCCTCTTACCGAACCTTATGACACCTTTCATGGGTGACACTTTTCAGTATACCCAATCATCTACCTCGAATTTTAAGTCCCTTCTTCTCACATCTGTGTAAGACTTTTGGTGACTTTGTGCAGTCTTCAACCTCTCTCTTATAACCTTTACCTTCTCCATGGACTGGTGGACAAGATCAGGTCCAATCAACTCTGCTTCATCGGCCTTAAACCACCCAATCGGTGGTAAATATTATTATACGCAAATTTGATCAATGGCAAATGATCATCCCGATTTCCCTTGAAGTCAAGGACACATGCTCTTAACATATCCTTTAACATCTGAATGGTGCGCTCTGTCTGGCCGTCTGTCTGCGGATGAAAGGTTGTACTCAAATTTACCCTCATACCCAATCCCTTCTAGAAAGATCTCCAAAACTAGGAGGTGAATTGAGCTCCTTTATCTGAGATGATCGACAAGGAAACAGCATGCAACCTTACAATCTCCCGAATGTATAACTGGGCATATTCTTTAGCAGTACTAGTTATCTTAACTGCCAAGGAATGGGCTAACTTGGTCATCCTATCCACGATCGCCCATATTGAGTCATGCTGCTTTCGAGACCTCGGTAGACTGGTGATGAAGTCCATGTTAATCATCTCCCACTTCCACTCAAGGATCTTAAAGTTCTGTGCCTATCCATATGGTTATTAGTGCTCAACTTTGACTTGCTGATAATTCGGCCACTAAGAAACAAACTCCGCGATATCTCTCTTCATCCCACTCTACCAATAGATTTTACTCAAGTTGTGGTACATCCTGCTAGAGCAAAGATGGATAGAATACCTAAAGCTATATGCTTCGGCCATGATTCTCTCTCTTACAGTGTCAACATCAAGAACCATAAACAACCCTGGTATCTCAACACCCCATCTCCCTTTTGGAGAAGACTATCACTTTCTGTTTGTGGACGACCTCCTTCAATTGGAGTATGACAGAATCTATATCTTGCTTCTCCTTTACCTCTACCACCAGGGATAATGCGAACCCACTCTGGACATTGACTCTTCCCTCGTCATTTTCCTCAAGCTGGACTCCCAAACGAGCTAATTTGTGCACCTCTTTCACTATCTCCTTCTTTCCTTCCTCACAATGGGTCGTGCCATCCATTGATAACCTGTTAAGAGCATCAGCAACAATGTTAGCTTCACTTGGGTGGTAGAGAATGCTCATGTCATAATCCTTGAGAAACTCCAGCCACCTCTTCTGTCGCAGGTTGAGCTATTTCTAACTGAAGACGTATTGCAAACTTTTATGGTCAATAAACACGTCTACATGTAATCCATACAAATAATGATGCCAGATCTTAAGCGCGAATACCACTTCTATCAACTCGAGATCATGAGTTGGATAATTTCTCTCATGAATCTTAAGTTTTCTGGAAGCATATGCTATCACATTTCCTCTCTGCATCAACACACAACCCAGTCCAACTCTGGATACGTCACAATATACCACAAAGTCTTCTGTCCTATCGGGCAACGTCAAAACTAGGGTTATAGTTAGTCGGGTCTTCAACTCTTGAAAACTCTTCTCATATTCGTCAGATCACTGAAACTTGACCTTCTTCTGAGTTAGCTTGGTCAATGTTGCCGATAGGGAAGAAAAATCCTCAACAAATCTGCGGAGTAGCCTGCCAACCCCAAGAAACTTCTTATGTCTATTGGTGAGGTTGGTCTAGGCTAGTTCTTAACCGCTTCAATCTTTTGGGCATCCACTTGAATACCATCACTTGAGACAACATGAACTTGGAAGATCACTGACTTGAGCCAAAACTCACATTTCAAAAACTTCACATACAATTCATGGTCTTTGAGAGTTTGAAGAATCACTCTAAGATGGTTGGCATGTTCCTCTTCATCCTTAGAATATACCAGGATGTCACCAATAAATACAATCACGAACATGTCAAGGTACAGTCAGAATACTCTGATCATCAGGTCCATGAAGGTTGCAAGTGCATTAGTCAACCCAAAGGACATGACCAAGAACTCAAAATGGCCATATTTTTTTCCTAAAAGCTATCTTTGGAATGTCACATTCCCTTACTTTCAACTAATGATAACCAGATCTGTGGTCTATCTTTGAGAAACAAAAGGCGCCCTGAAGTTGGTCAAATAAGTCATGTATCCTTGGAAGAGGATATTTATTCTTAACTAAGACCTTGTTTAGTTGCCTGTAATCTATACACATTCTGAGAGACGCATCTTTTTCCTGTACAAATATAACAGGAGCACCTCAAGGAGAAACACTCGGTCTGATAAATCCTTTCTCTAATAAGTCCCTTAACTGCTCCTTGAACTCTTTCAACTCAGCAGGGGCTATCCTATAAGGTGGAATCGAGATAAGCTGGGTATCGAGAAGAACATCAATCCCAAAGTCAATCTCCCTATTGAGAAGGACTCCAGGCAGATCCTCAAGAAATACTTCAGGAAACTCATTTACAATCGGGACTGACTCCAGAGTAGAAGGCTCAACATCATCAGAGTTGACTCGCACGAGGTGGTAGATACACCCTTTAGAGATTAACTTTCTAGTTCTAAGATAGGAAATAAATTTGCCCTTAGGTGCAACAGAATCTCCTCTCCACTCTACAACATGCTCATTGGGAAACTAAAACTTGACGGTTCGGGTTCTACAACCATTAAGGTTCTATAGTCAATAATGGCATAGCAGGCATGAAGCCAGTCCATATCAAGAATTATATCAAAGTTAATCATCTCTAACTCAACCAGATCAGCAAACGTATCCCTATGGTAGATAGATAGTACACAATCTCTGTGAACTCTCTTGGTTATGATAGAATCACCAACAAAAGTAGAAACAGGGAACGACTCAAGTAAACACTTAGGAGAAATCTCAAATTTTCTAGTCACATATGGTGTTACAAAGGACATTGTCGCCCCTGGATCAAGCAAAACATAACAATCAAAAGTAAAGATTCTGAGCATACCCGTCACGACATCAGGTGCAACCTTTTGGTCCTGTCTGTTGCCCATTGGATAAAGATGATTCATTCCTCCACTTGTCCCATGTGTAGCACCTTTTTGATTACCTCGAGGTGGCGGCATGTTATTAGAAGATTGTGTTCTGTTGCCCCAAAATGGACCGTCTCTCAAGAAGTGACCTGTCTGGCCGCACTTATAACAATCATTTTCTCCTTCCCTGCACTCCTCCAAATGCATCCTGCTGCAGTTCCCACATGGTGGTTTCCCTTTCGAGCCAAAGGTCACAATGGCTTGTGAACCCTATGCTCTAAAGTTTGATTGCCCTTGCGATTTCTAATCATACCTGACATTTGGAGTGGGTGCACTGGCTGATGATGGGGCATAACCTGAATGCCTCTTTAGGAATTAAGACATGTCCCTCTTATCCTGCTTGTGTTGCTTAGCCTCATGCCCAGTTGACTTGGCTTTCTTGCTAATGTGCTCTTCTCTGTCTTTCTTCTTATCCTCTTAGTTTGCTGGGCGTAAACCATGAGTCTGGAAATGTCCATACCCAGAATCAATAACGCTTCCTTGCATTCCTTCTTCATATGTCTGCCAAATCCAGACATGATGAGTCGTAGAAATACGACTCTTTTAATGCTTTAAACGAAGAATTTTTGCACGTTTTCAATCAAACTTGTTATTTTGATTTTTAATTTTTTATTATTTTTCAGAAAAAAGACTAAGGCATGGAAGAAATGAGAGTACGAAAGAAAAAAGATGAAAAAGAATGTAAAAAGGAGCAAAAATAGAACCAAGTGTGGGCACACGGGGGCTGCACAACATGAGTGCTTCCACACCGTACGAAAGAAAAAAGATGAAAAAGAATGTAAAAAGGAGCAAAAATAGAACCAAGTGTGGGCACACGGGGGCTGCACAACATGTGTGCTTCCACACGGATCGTGAGGCCCATCGTGGCCTCACACTTGGCTGATGGCAATTGAAATTTGGTGAAGGCAAGTCTCATGGCTCGTGTCACGGACCGTCTAAGTGAAGTGAAGGTAATACCGTCGAAGAACAAGCAAAAATGGTCCAAGTGAAGCCAGACGGCGCGTGTCATAGATCGTGTGACCAACCATGATCTATGACGTGGAGACGTGTAAAAAGCGTGAGCAGAAGAAAAGTTGAAGGCAAGTCAGATGGCCCATTAGATGGACCGTCAACTTCCACACGGGCCATCTAACGTGGCATGAAGATGCAGCTGAGAATGAAATCAAGGGCAGCCACACGGACCGTTTACCGTCACACGGGTCGTGTGGTGGCTCGTGTCCATGTAGACAGATTTTTTCTATTTTAATTAGGATTAGGTTTTCTTTATATATAAAGAGGTATTTTATTTCATTTTTGGAGAGTTTAGGATGGCTAGAGCTAGAAAACATTGAAAAATATTATTTTCTTAGAGATTTTACAAGAGTTTGGGATTTTGCTTATCAAATTCAAGCTTGTAACTTGTGGATTCATCAATTCTTCAATAGTAAGTCTTCTATTATGAATTGCTTGTATCGTTGCGAGTTTTATTTCTTGAACATGTTAGGCTAAACCACAACTAGGGTTGTGGAAACCATGACAAATCAATAAGATAGGCGAAAATGGGTAATCTTGGGATCGATTAGCGTATATATTGTAATAATCTTCATTATAATTTCTTCCTTGATGAGTCGACGCATTAGGGTAAGCCTTTATTCTTTATATTTTCGAAAGGGATGTTTTGATTAGGAAAAGAATTCTATGATAGAAATTTGAGGTTTTTAACCTAGTCTAAGTACTTGAGACCGAAAGGTGAGAGTATTCCGGGATAAACAACAAGGGTTAATACATAGACATTTTGAGACCGAAAGATGATGAATGATATGCATTTAAGAGGGACCGAGAGATGAATTAGATGTTACATAACTTGTTAGATCTTATATACATAATCATGAATGAGTTTACCATTAGATTCGGCTATCCCATTAGTTATCATGGGGAACACAATCCTAGATTCGCATAAATTGTTTGAAATCTAGTCGTTCTTGCACTCATTTATTACTTTACTTTAGTAAGTTAGTTTGAAAAAACCAAAACCCCCATATTTACTTTATGCACTTTTATTTCGGGAATAGATATTACATCTGAAAATGGTGCTAATAAATATATTCTCACGCATTTCCTATGGGATCGAGCTCAACTCTGGTTAAGTTCTATATTTGATCAACGACCATTTTACTATTCTGTTTGGAGTGTAAATTTGGGCGTATCAAAACATAACTTCCTCATCCTTGCCCTCATGTCCTGGACCATCTTTGGAGCATACCTGGACAAATTAATGAAATTTAGGTTGTACTCCCTTATGGTCATCCCCTCTTATTTCAAGTTCACGAACTCTTCAATCTTCGCCTCCCTCAACTCTTGGGGAAAGAAGTGGTCGAGGAAAGTACTCTCAAACTCGTCCCACTTAGCATGCTCAACATCTTCACCTCGACTATCTTCCCCCTGGTTGTACCAGACATTTGCCACATCCTTAAGCCGGTAGGATGCACGCTCAACCCCTTCAATCCCACTGTTAGGCATGGCCCTTAACACTTTATACATCTCGTCGATGAAATTTTGTGGGTCCTCCTCAACCCTCATCCCCGTGTAGACCAGCGGGTTCATTCTCAAGAAGTTTCTGAGCCTAGTAGCAGTTGTGGGCTCTTGGGAGCTAGAACTAGGGGCTTGGGGGACCTCGGCTACTACTCTGTGAGGCCACTAGCTGAGTAAGCATTATAATGGCTCCTCTGAATTCTACCTCAGAAGTGGGAGTTAGCTGCGGCTGTGCAAGGGGCGCTTGTGGGACCTCAGCAGTCTTGGTAGGCCGACCCCGTCTCCTCGTCTCTGTCTGAACTGGGACTTCTGGTTGGGGATTCTCAGTAGCTGGGGCTGAGGCATTTGTAACGACCCTTAAGCCGTTGAGAGATATAGAGTTTCAAAAGATTTATCTTATAAATTTTAAAGGAGTTTTTTGGACCATTTGATAACTTTTGTTATCTAGCTTAGGGGTAATTTTAGATGAGTAAATTAGTTAATAGGGTAAAGTGATAATTTAATTAAAATCCTACACCATTTATCCTATATTATTTGACCTAAAAAAAAGAGAAGTAAAGAAAGGTTTTGGTAGTCACACCAAACCAGTACGGATTGGGTGGTGTTCTTATGATGCCGAATTGACAGAAGAATTCAACAGGTGAGAGTTTTAAACTGATGTTGATGAAATTGAACATTCTACTTATATGGCTAATGTGTATAATCTATTAAGTAGTATTTTTATAATTGTTGAATGCAAATTTGAGTTGCAGAAAGAGAATTTTATGTTGCTGCAATATTGATTCTAGAAAACATGGGTTAGTGAGAATCAAAATGATAATAATTAAACATGGGTTACTTATAGTTAATTATTGTTCAAGAAAACTCGAGTTAGTGATAATTAGTGAGAATTTCTATGTTGCTGCAATTTGATTTCATGGCTGTCAAGTATGATTTCAGTCTTAATTATTATCATTATATCATCATATTTTATGTATAGAGGGATAATGGAGTACGTGTCTAGAGAATTGCTTAGTTTGCTGGAGTAATGAACATGTGGAGGAACATTGTCAGTTTCTTTATAAATTGCACTTTTCCAGTAAACAATCTAGTGTAAAGTCCAACCATTAACATATATGCATATTACTAATTGTATAGCTTTATGGATGCCTGTAGTTGCACATATTAAAGTGCTTTAGTCTTAATCTCTAGGCTTGAAATTTAATAACTAAATTATAGATTTTGAATGAGGTTTAGGTATTGGCTAGACATATAGTACTACGAGTGTCTACGAATTCGTGTTCTTATGAATATTATATTATGATAAATACGAAAGGTTCTGAGGCATTGAGGAAGGGAAAAGCAGTGGTGAACTAGCTTGGCTTTGTTTCTTCGGTTTGAGGTAGGTTATGGTTTGTTTTGATCTAATAGAGAGACTCTTAATAGCAATCAATAGTCATTGAGTAAAGCTGTGCTATTTTCTATGCACTTAATTATTGAGGTTTGGTTGACTGATATATTGTTGTGATTGGTCTGCAATCCCAAGACCATGTATATTATTATATTATAGAATCGGGTGTCACGTTCGACACATATATATTATATATTATGGATTGGGTGTTACGTTTTGACACGATATTATAGGATTGGGTGTCACGTCCGACATATATATATTATTATATTATAGGTACTGGTGTCACGTTCGACACGTATATATTATACATTATGGATCGGGTGTCATGTTTCGACACAATATTATAGGATCAGGTGTCATATCTGACACACACACACACACACACACACACACACACACATATATATATATATACGATAATAATAAAGAAAAACATGTTAAAATAATTTAATATACTCATTTCAAAAAACCTATCTCCCAAAAGAAATGTGATGTGGAGGCCTGAGTCCTCATGTGTATTATTGATATCGTTGATTGGTTGTGTACTTGGTTTTGCTGTTGCTACTTGTTAAGTGTTGTGGTTGATTTTCTGCTATTACTTTATCCATATTGATTTCTATTTTGAGTCGGCGAATGATACCTACTCTGTACATGTTATACGTACTGACCTATACTTGTATTTTTTTGTTATTGTTTTGGTGGAGTGCAGCGGGTGTTCCATCTACTTCGACTCACCCTCAGCTCTAGCCAATCTTCAGCACATCAAGTTCCAGGGTGTGCTATTTCTCTAGATCGCATTGGATCCTGTTAGTCTTGTTATGGTGTCCTTAGCTTTCAGGCATAAATCACTTGTTCATTCATTTTGGTGTTGATATTCTTAGACTTGGTGTTTTGAGATTAGTGTCCTAGATGTGATGACTTTCAAGATTTGGGGAGCGTTATGTAATAGGCTTAGTGGATTTTGTTATTTCTTGTTTTCATAAACTTGAGATTTCGTATTTCATAAGTTGAACTGCTAATATAGATTGAGATTTGTATCTTGGTTTGCCCACTTAGGAAGTTAGATGTGAGTGCCACTCACGACCTATTTTGGTTTGTGACAGCATCTCTGTGAGCAGCTGTCCATTTGGGAGGCATGTTCTGCAAACATGTAACACATTAATTAGAATAAAGTTTTCATAGAGTTAAACTCTATCGCACGAACTCAGATCATAGAAGAAGGGTAACACTTCCTAATGTCTTATAACCTCTTGCTTATGAAGTGTGGTGCACAACAAACTCATAAATATGACCGTACTAGACACGACTTAATAGACTCCCTAGGATATTTGAACTCTGTTCTCTGACACCAAGTTTGTCATGCCCTGGGAGGGTACCTGGGACGCAACAGGCACTCAAAGACTATTGCTAATCCCCCAGTGAACCACTTGGTCTCATTGTCACATCTTACTTAACAACGAAAGAATACTCAATGATAGCATTAAATAAAAGACAGAAATATTGTAATCAATTTCTCAAAATAGTTCAAGTCTGAATAGGAAAATACTCAAGAATACTTCACTCAAAGTCTATGAAACCTCTACTCTAAACATCTAAAAGGTACCATAACAAGCCGTGGTTACTACAAATTCAAAGAACTAACTCAAAATGTAAAGAAGAAAGCAAAGGGTATCCTCCGAATACAGGGGAGGACTCACCACTGTCTGGAGGCCAGACCGGGTCATTTCTCAAGAACAACAGCTAAAGGGCCCGATACTACCACTTGGATCTGGAACCTACATGCTGATGCTCACGATTTCGATAGTCATACCAATTATTTGGAGGAGATCTCTCGAAAAGTATTTAGTGCATATTTCAGTCAACTCTCCATCTTCTTTCTTTGGCTGAGCGGCATGTATTTCCACAGTGCTCATTTTTCGAATTATGAAGCGTGGCTAAGTGATCCAACTCACATTGGGCCTAGTGACCAGGTGGTTTGGCCAATAGTGGGCCAATAAATATTAAATGGTGACGTAGGCAGGGGTTTCCGAGGAATACAAATAACCTCTGGATTTTTTCAGCTTTGACGAGCATCTGGAATAACTAGTGAATTACAACTAGGGTGCTGAACCTCAACGATGCATCTGCTGAAGTCCTCTATCTATTGAATTTGCATCATGAAATGATGCAGCACCAAATGACGTAAGTATGCGAAATATATTGTATGTAAACGGGTTAAAGTAAACAGATAAAGCTCAAACCAATCAATAACTCAGCTCAAAGCTCAACTCTTCATCTCATAGCTCAACTCAAATAGATCATGCAAGTTTTAAGTTTGAAATCATGCTTTAGAAATAGACTTAGTGTTTAAATGCAACTCAGTTTGAAAACCATGATATGCTCAACTCAAGTGTTGTTTGGAAGTTTCTCTAATAGAAATAACTGTCCACCACTATAAGTTTTTGGTGCTTCAAAAATTGTGATATGCTCAACTCAAATATTGCTTGGAAGTTTCTCTAATCGACATAACTCACACCACCATGAGTTTTGGTGATGTACAACGAATATGGCATCGTTGCCTCACCCGTCCTTAACTTGCCATGGAAAAGGACGCGTCAACTTCTACCTCTCTCTCGGATCCTAAGAGAGTGTCCCTCCATGGGGACTGGGCTACCAGAATTATCCTGTGCGACCATCCTACGCTGACAACGTAGTTCTAGGGTGACTTTCTTCACCCAACCGGGTGCTTAATACTCCTTCCAAGACTAAATCATGCTCATAGAGATTAGCTCAACTCATCTCAGTCAAGTCAACTCAGTTTTCAGTAGCTCAATAACTCAAGACGATCGTTCATGCAATGCAACTCAAGACTCTAATCCACATCATATAAGACTCCTATGAATCACGATCAAGTGACATCACATTAGCAGGCTCAGCATAAATGACATGATGGATACTCATTACATGCACACATAAAGCAATAAAACATACATGAAGTAAGAAAACGTACTTCTCAAGATCATATTACTTAGTTTGAAAGATTGGGTTCACAATTTCAATTAATCAGTAAGCAAGGAAAATGCTAAGTTTAGGGTTCATGCATCAATCAGGTGAAATACATTTACAACTCAAGGTAACAATGATGCAACTCATAACTTGACTCAAATATATCCAAGAAACTCAATTTTGTACAAGAATTCAAGATTTATGAATCATAAGTTTTCAAAAATGCAATTAATACTCAAAATCTCGACTCAAGTTAATGACAGGGCGTGTGGATGAACAAGTTCAACACTTTAAATAGTCTTACATACTTGGTATGGAGTTTGACAATCAAGTCATCAAGAAATTAGCCTCAATCCTTTGAGCCCTAGCTCTTTCTCCTCTTCTTCGCTCAAAGTTTTTACTGAAATTTTGCGAAAGAAGCTTTAGAATAGGTTTTTGAAACTCTTTTAGGCCAAAAATGACTTGTATTGGTCATGGATTAAGTGTAAAAAGAGTGGAAAAAAGTCTAGAATGCCACTCGAGAGTTTTAAAATTTTGAACTTCGTTGGAACAGGTGGGGGGAACAGGTCCGCAACACGAACTTGTCGCACACCTGTGTATTTTTGAAAATCCAACCCCCATCAAAAAATTGAAAAAACTTATAAATGTGAGTCTGCGACTAGGGCATGTTGCGACCCCATCACATACCCTTACTATTTTGATTTTCGAATCAAAAAATTATTTTTTGATTTAGTTGCTCTAAAATTGGGTCGTGACCACTTTCCCGACTAGTTTTTTTTGTGCTGATCGCAAATCCGACCTAGGAACAATCAACTAGGCCTTGAACCCAGGAATAATCAATTGGGCCTCGAACCCCAGAACAATCAAGTATGTTAAGCAGGCCTACAAAGATCTACGCCTCTCAAGTCATACCACATGTATATGTAACAATATTGACTCTAAACAACACAACTTTAGGGCATCACTAGCCTAAGCCTAGGCTAACGCCCGCCGAAAAACAGATAATCAGAAGTGTAACAAATATCCAAAACCTATATAGATAACCAAGTTGTATACTAACATAATGAATAGAAAGCAGATAATCAAAATATCACATGTATCTAGAGCAATAATAGACAATCCAGCTGATTTCCAGGATATAGGTTGCATATCACAATAGAGTCACCAGGTAATCAGGAACACAATATATCAACAGAACCACGATAGTAAACCCTCAATGTGTGGTCGGGAGTATAATATACAATCAATCTCCCAAAATACAACATGTTCCCTAGTACCAGATAATCCTAATAGGTAGATAAGTATCCCAATAGCCATACATATCAACCAAAGTGGTACAAGTGGTCATTTAAACTTTAACAGATTCATTTATAGGCCAAATAGTACTAAAACCAGCTATATCAATGGATATAGCTATTACATCCAAGTGTAGGCTCGAGATATGACATACATCAAGTGTTGGTTTTGAGGGTGAAGAAGGCATTTCTTGAGAAAAAATGCACTTATCTGCATCTGTTGCGATAAATGGATCTCCATATGTGATGGGAGGCAAAGTAGATGGTGAAGATGGTGACTGAAAAGGAAATACTATTTCCTTTAAACCAACATCCCTGCTAATGAACATATTTCTTGAAGTCATATCAAGAAGAATATAACCCTTCTGATTTTTTTAGAAACCAAGAAGACACAGTATCCTTTGCTTTTGGTCCCAATTTGTCTCCTTTCTCCAGATTGGTGGCATAATAGTGACAACCTATCAATCTCAAATGACTAAGTGAAGGTTTCTTAAGATAAAGCAATTCATGTATTCTCCTATAGAAGTAGAGGACAGTCTATTCATCAAGTAAACAACAGTTTTAATGCGCATTCTCCAATATTTAAGAGGGATCAAGGCCTGGAATCTTATGGCTTTAGCCATATTTAAAATATGTTTACACTTCTGGAATCTTAGGGCTTTAGCCATATTTAAAATATGTTTACACTTTCTTTTCATAATACTATTTTTGTTGTGGGGTATGTGAATAACTACTCTGATCTACTATGCCCAAAGACAGCAACAAGTCATTACAGTTAGAATTTAAAAAATTCACTCTTATTAGCAGACCTTAATACTTTAATCATCTTCCTAAATTGATTTTGTACCATATATAAAAATTATCTGAGCAGAACAATTACTTCATATTTTAGTTGTAACAAATAGATCCAAGTAAATTCTAGAATGATTATCCACAACAGTCAAGAAATAGGATTTCTTATCATGAGTTGGCACTTTACAAGGGCCCCAAATATCCATGTATACAAATTAGAAAGAAAATTCAACTCTAGAAATGCTAATTAGAAACTGCAGTTTAGCTTGCTCTGCCAATGGACATATGTGACAATTATTATCTATGGTAGTACTAGTATATTTATTCAGTTCTGGTATCTTCTGCGTAACTGTGGATGAAGGATGTCCTAACCTCAGGTGACAAAGACTATATCTTCATTGTTACTAGTCATGTGTACTATCTTTAGTTGAGCTCTCAGCATACCTTGTGTCTTTCTTGCATTGATCAGATACAAATATCCTTGCTCTCTTCCAATCTCCTTCATCCTGCCATTGTAAAGATCCTGAACTGTATAGAAATCAAGGAAAAAAGTAACAAAGCAAGATAGATCTTTAGTCACTTTTGACACTGATAAAAGACTAAACCTGAATTCAAGAACATATAACACACCCCATACACAATCTTGGTCAAATTATAGATTAGCATTTCCTATGTGGTAATATCTGTCTTCTTTCCTGTAGATAAATACACCTTTTTCTTCTTAGAAACATCTAAATTAATGTTATTTTGTAACAACTTCTTATTTGCAATGAAGTGATCTGTAGCTCCTGAGTCAACAATCCACTCATCATGTCGACAGTGAGACATAGACATTAAAAAATTAATGATACTTGCCATATTAGCATGATGCCTTTTTGATTCCTTGTTCAACAAGCTCAAAATTTGTTTGTATTGTTCATCAGAGAAAGGATTGTAAAATTGACCTTGTATTTCATGATGGCCTCCATCAATACTTTTGGATGATGATGCACTACAAGAAAATAGGTC
Source organism: Solanum virginianum (assembly GCA_000787875.1). Classification (NCBI taxonomy): domain Eukaryota; kingdom Viridiplantae; phylum Streptophyta; class Magnoliopsida; order Solanales; family Solanaceae; genus Solanum; species Solanum virginianum. The sequence goes on from DF363229.1 coordinate 25,717, forward strand.
TTTAACGAGAGAAAATTCAGTCGCTAAAAGTATACAATCGATCGTTATTAGTCAACAACGATCTGTAAAAATTTTGTCACCATCAGTCGTTAAAAATTAACGATCTAATTAAATTTGGTCGTTAAAAAAGATTTAACGACGATAAAAATCCGATCGTTATACCTCTTTTCAGCAACCAAATTTTCCCTTCAATAATTGATATTTTAGTTCTTAAAAAAAGGGTAAGCCCGGTGAACTTCCAGAGAAGGGCTCGACCACAAGAATCTATTGTATGTAGTCTTACCTTGCATTTCTGCCAGAAAATGGTTCCTAGTTTTGAATCTATGACTTTCTGATCACATGGCAACAACATTACCAGTTCCTCCAAGGCTCCATTTCAATTCTAGTTATTAAAACATTAATTATAACAACAAATCAAATCAACAAAAGTGCATACACACACACACATACATACAAATATGTGCACATATAAAACATACAAATTGATTATATTCTTATAAAATTTCATAGCTAACTATAAAGAATGATATTGTGTAACGTTACAAAAATATAGACATACAAATTGTATAATATTATATTTTTTAACTCTTAGTATGTCACGACCCAAAATGGGCCACGAGTGGCACCCACACCTAACCTCCTAAGTGGGCGAACCAACGATACAAATCCCAATCTATATTAGCA
>DF363228.1:0-15292 GCA_000787875.1 Solanum virginianum
GTGATCTATTTCATGCTGTAGAGCTAGGTCCTCTAGGGATTATTACTAATTCCTAACTGTTACATTTTAGAATGTGCCTTAAGGTATTCAAGATGGTGATATATCGACTGCGGAGGTTCACAATGTTCTATGGGTATTGGCCAAGGCCGTGACCGCTCAACTCAATCGATCGGTTGGTACCTTTGAGACTCAAAATGGTAAGAGTGGAGAGGGAAAGGCCAAGAGAGCCTGAATTGAAGGTACAATTTCATATGCCAAGGCCTAGGGCAATGGTGGAGTGACTAGTCCTAAATGCCCAAGGTGTGGGAGGAAACATGATGGCACATGTTTGAGGAACATGTGTGCATACTTTGGGTGTGGTAAGATGGACCATAAGATAGTTAATTATCTATATGCTCGAAAAAAGTGTAAGGATGGTCAACTTCAAAAACAAGGTGGTCATGCTGATCAAGAGGCTCAAGTAGGTGATAAGTGGGTGGCAAGGCCTAGATGCCGAAAGTGTGGGAAAGGGCATGGTGACCGATGTTGGAAGAATCCTTGTTTTGGTTGTGGTGGATTTAGGCATAAAGTTAAATGTTGTCCTCATGCTCAGCCCAAAGGTAGAGGTGATGGTCCTCAAGGCCAAGGTATGAATGCGGGCCAAGGAAGAAGGGAAGGTCATCAAGGTAATGCCCCAAGGCACAATAAAGTTTATGATCTTCAAAGGAGGCAAAGAGGGGATGAAGCGCCGGATGTTGCTATCGGTATGTTGAAGTTTCCTTTGACTTTGATGTGTATGCAATGATAGGTGTAGCAGACACTATCTCTTTCATTATTCCTTTTATTGCTAGTGGATTTCATGTGTGTCCCGAGTTGTTATGTTAACTTTTGGTGTCCACCCCATTGGTGAGTCCATTGTTACGAGGAAGGTCTATAGAATTTGTTCCGTGGTCATATTACATAGATCTTGTCTTGTGGCTTTGTTGAATAAGATAGGGTGAATTTTGATGTCATACTTGAGGTGGATTAGTTGCATGCATAATATGTCTCCATTATTTGTAGGACCTATAGGGTTAGATTCCAGTTCCTTAATGAGCCTGTTCTTTAGTGAGAAAGACATGATACGGAGGTCAAGGGTAGATTCATTTCTTAAATTAAATACCATAAGTTGATTACTAATGAGTATCTCTATAATCTTGTGAGGGTTAGTGACGTTGAGTCCAAAGTCCTTCCTATAGAGTAAGTTTTGGTAGATAATAAGTTCCTTTATGTCTTTCCTAGTGAGCCTCCCTGTGTTTTTGTGAAGAAGAAAGATGGTTCCCTTAGAATGTGCATTGATTAGCGGTAACTTAATAGGGCCACCATAAAGAATAAGTACCCTCTACCAAGGATTGATGATCTCTTTGACCAACTTCATTGGGCTGAACACTTCTCTAAGATTGACCTTTGGTCTAAGTATCACCAAGTGAGAGTGAGAGAGTGTGACATTCCCAAAATAGCCTTTGGGTTGACTAATGCATCGACTATCTTCATGGATCTTATGAATACTTTAAATCCTACCTTGATTTATTTGTGGTTGTCCTCATTAATGTTATTTTGATCTATTCCTATAGTAAGAAGGGGCATGTGAGTCACTTGAGGGTGGTGCTACAAAGATTGAGGGAAGAGAAGTTGTATGCTAAATATGAGACATATGAGTTTTGGCTGAAAGCGATTGCCTTTCTAGGTCATGCAGTGTCAGAAAATGGTATTAAAGAGTATCCTAAAAAGACCAAAGCGATTAAGAATTGGCCTAAGCCTTTGACTCCATCAGATATTAAAAGCTTCTGGGGCTTAACGGGATATTACAAGAGGTTTGTGAATGGATTCTCTTCTATTGCTTCTCCTATGACTAAGTTGACCCAAAAGAAGGCTAAATTTTTGTGCAGCGATGAGCGTGAGAAGAGTTTACAAAACTTGAAGAATAAACTTTAGTTAAATCTTATCTTGTCTCTACCAGAAGGGTTGGTAGGGTTTATTGTATATTGTGATGCCTTAAGGGTCAGCTTGGGTTTTGTTTTGATGTGAAATGGTAAGGTGATAACCTATGCTTCTAGACAACTTAAGGTGCCTGAAAATAACAATCCTACCCATGATCTTGAATTGGCCGCCATGGTATTTGCTTTAAAGATTTGGTGTCACTATTTGTATATGGTGCGTGTTGATGTGTTTACTGATCATAAGATTCTCCATTATGTGTTAACTCAAAAAGATCTTAACTTGAGACTAAGAAGGTGGTTAGACCTCCTTAAAGATTATGATATGAGCATCTATTATAATATCGGTAAGGCTAATATTATGGTTGATGCTTTGAATATGGTGTCTATGGGTAGCCTAGCTCAGGTTGATGATGTGGCAGGGAGGTGGCTAGAGATGTTCACCGGTTAGCTAGATTGGGGGTTAGGTTGAATGAGGTTGACAATAGTGGTGTAGTAGTGGTTGATGGTTCTAAATCTTCATTGGTTGAGAAGGTAAAGGCAATTCAATATCTTGACCCTGCCTGCTCAGAGTTGAAGGCCTTGGTGAGAGATAGTAAGGTGGAGGTTTTCTCCCAAAGGGGAGATGGTGCCCTTAGGTACCAACGTAGATTATGTGTGCCTAATTTTGATGACTAGAGGAGGGTGAATTTAGATGAGGCTCTTTATGGTAGACATTGTAAACTGCCGGTTGGGTGGTTTGAAGAGGGAGAGACGGCTTTGTTGTGTTCGGACTTGGTTATGGTGGGGGGACTTAGAGAAAGTAAGGTTGATATGGTTGAGGTTGCAAACAGCTCAAAGTACACAAAAGTCCTATGCCGATGTGAGGAGAAGAAATCTTGCATTTAAGGTTGATGATTGGGTCTATTTTAAGGTAGCACCCATGAAGGGTGTGGTTTGTTTTGGTAAAATAGATAAATTGAGTCCAAGACTGTCGTTGCTTATAGGGTGTTGAGGAGGACTGGTAAGGTGGCCTATGAGTTTGAGTTGCCTAGTGGAATAGATATGGTTCATCTGGTCTTCCATGTACTTATGTTGAGAAAGTGTGTGAGTGACCCAAAAGCCACTGTACCATTTGATGTCGTGTGAGTGGTTGAAGATAATATGACTTATGAAGAGGTTCTGGTAGAAATGTTTGATACACAAGTGAAAAGGTTGAGGAACAAGGATGTAGCTTCCATCAAGGCCCTTTGGAGGAATCAATAAGTTTAAAGTTCCACATGGGAAGCCAAAGCAGACATGCAAAAGTGATATCCCTATCTCTTCCATTCTACTCAAGCCTAGGATGCTAATCTAAGTCCCCCTATATGATTTCAAATCTTAAGTTTCAGCCCTTATGTCCTTTGCACAAATTAAACATTTATTTTGATAAGTTCATGGTCATTTTGACACTTATGTCCCTTATTTCTTTTGCACCCCAACATGCTTAGTATATTTTAAGTACTAACGTATACTTTTTGCCTAGATGATCTAACTATGTAGGAACAAAAATGCGGTATCATTCTCATTCTCCATGTAGCTAGATGTTCTGATTGGAGATTTACTTGGTGAGTCCTCCACATTCGATGATAAAATTTCACTTACTTTCATGCCTTGTTTAGACTCAGTTATTTTTTAATACTATCTTTTAAGGGTGAGCCCCCGAGATGTCTTAGCCCCTAACCTATTTGAAATTTAGAGCTATTGTTATTGATCTTGAGTCCTTATAATTTTGTGTTATGCAAATCATCCCTTATTACCATGTTTCCCCTTTCGTGTTGTATGCTTGTTGGTGGTGTTGACATGAAAGTCCAAAGTCCCTAATCACCCTATAGCGTAAGTCATACTTACCCACCCTTTAGAATTTATTTGTTGTATGATTCATGCACCTCCTCTTCCCTATATCCTCCCCATAGCGTGAGTCCAAAGTCCCATTTCCCTTAGATATTATGTGATATATGTTTTGTTACTTTTTGTCTTGCTTCCATAAACCAAGGATGAGCTTACATACTCATGAGACTTTTTTGGCATCCCACTTGAGTTTCCATTTGCCATGTCACGTCTAGGCCCTAGGCTTGGGTCATGACATGTTTTGTATCAGAGCACTAGGTTCATAAATGGTCCTCAAAAATCCAACACACTATGTTGAGTAGAGTCTTGTTCATTGTAGTGAAGTGCCCCACAACTATGAGTGAGAGGCTATGAGGCATTTTAGGAAATGGTTTACTTCTTCATACTCTACTTCATGCTCTAGATTTAACCTAAGGTTTCCTACCTCTAACAAGTGGCCTTTTTGCTCTATTAGATCATGCTACCGAGATGAATAGCACATAGAGCTCCTACTTCTGAGGATGAGACAGACCCTTTGGCCCTATAATCCCTCAATCGAGAGAAGAAAGAGTCACCCATTTCAAGTACCGAAATGTGTTCACCCTCTTGCCAAGGACCATGGCCAATCAAGGGGCTCAAGCTCCTCATGCTCCTACACCAGCCTCAAGGGTAAGTGATTTCACAAGGATGAATCCCCCGAAATTCCATGTCTCAATGATAGAAGAAGTCCTCCAAGAATTTATTAATGAAGTATATAAGGTCTTCGCTATCATGGGGTATGATTAGAGGAGAAAGCGAAACTAGTGGCCTACCAGCTCAAAGGCCTTCCTTAAATATGTTATAATAAATGGAAGATGGAGAGGATGGGTGATGATCCCATTCCATGAGAGGAATTCAAAGTTGTCTTCCTTGATTGCTTCTTCCCAATAGAGTTAAGAGAAGCTAAGATGACGGAGTTTATAAATCTTAGGCAGGTATCAATGAATGTGATGGAGTATTCACTTAAGTTCAACAACCTCTCCAAGTTTTCTCCTCAATTAGTTGTTCGACCCTAGGGCAAGGGTACACAAGTTTGCGTCGGGTGTATGCAACTTGATTAATGATGAGTACCACTCCACCATGTTTATTGGAGATATGGATATATAATGACTCATTACCTACTCTGAACAACTCGAGTAGAAAGAGAACAATGGGGGAGTCCAAGAGGGCTCGACTTGATGGTGGATTCTAAATTGCTAGAGGTGGTCATTTTTCACAAGGCCGCAAGTTTCAAGTCCAAGGGTCCTCCAATGCCCAAGGCAAAAGGTTTCTAAATGATAGGGCCCCCAACCCAAAGGCTCAAGGTGGTAATGGTGGTCAAATTTCTCCTAGGTATGGAAGGTGTGGCAAGAACAATGGAGGTAGATGCTACAAAGATATTGGTCTTGCTTCGGGTGTGGCAAAATGGGCCATAAGGTTGCAAATTGTCCGAACAAGGGTAGGAATGGTCGTCCTAAAGGATAACGTGTCATGGTGATAAAAGAGCATAAGATGGTCCATGAGGAGGTGCTCCTCGACATAACCGATTCCATGCTCTTCAAGGGAGATAAGGGGTAGATGAGGCACCCGATGTTGTTACCAATATGTTAAAGATTTGCAATCTTGATGTTTATGCTTTATTAGACATAGGTGCCACTCTTTCATTCATAACTCCATTTATTTCTAACTGGCTCCATATGCATCCTAAATTGTTATGTGAACCTTTTGAGGTGTCTACCCCCGTCAGTGAGTCCATTCTTTCTAAAAGAGTTTATAAGTGTTGTCCCGTGTCTTTAATGCATAAAGTTTTTCCTTGTAACTTTGTTGAACTTGATATGGTAGATTTTGACATCATTCTAGGGATCGACTGGTTACATGCATATCATCCCACTATTGACTGTAGGACTCATAAGATTAAATTCCAAATTCCTAGTGAACCCACAATTCAATCGGAGAGTCATGATTCTGTAATTAAGGGTAGATTCATCACTTGTCTTAAGGCGCAGAAATTCATTTCCAAGGGCTATATCTATCATATTATGCGGGCTAAAGATGTTGAGTCTAGGTTTCCTCCTATTGAATCAGTCCTAGTTGTTAATGAGTTTCTTGATGTCTTCATCCATGTACTTCCTGATATCCCTCCCAAAAGGGAGATAGACTTTGGTGTAGATCTCCTTCTCGATACTCAACTCATTTCCATCCCTCCCTAACGAATGGCCTTAGCAGAGCTAAAGGAGTTAAAAAAGTAACTAAAGGACTTGTTAGAGAAGGGTTCGTAAGGCCAAGCAAGTCACCTAGGTATGCACCGGTTTTATTTATAAGAAAGAAGGATGGCTCGCTCAGAATATGCATCGATTATTGATAACTTAACAAGGTCACCACAACCAACAAGTGCCCATTGCCAAGGAATCATGACCTATTCGATCAATTACAAAGGGCTAGTCACTTCTCAAAAATTAATCTTCGGCCCGGGTATCACCAATTAAGGGAAAGGGAGTGTGATATCCCTAAGATGTCTTTTCGGATGAGATATGGGCACTTTGAGTTCGTAGTGATGTTTGTTGGCCTAATTAATGCTCTAGTAATATTTATGGATCTCATGAACAAGGTCTTTAAACCCTATCTTGACATGTTTGTTGTGGTATTCATTGATGATATATTGATTTAATCCCGGGCGAAAGAGGAGCATGGAAAACATTTAAGGGTGTTGTTGCAAATATTGAGGGTAGAAAGGATTTTTGCTAAATTTGACAAATGTGTGTGTTGGTTGAGGAATGTCGCATTCTTGGGTCATGTGGTGTCCAGTGATGAGATTAAGGTAGATCTTAAAATCATAGAGGCAATAAGGAGTTGGCCCAAACCCTTGACTCCGACGGATATCAGGAGTTTCCTAGATACTACCGAATGTTCATGAATGGGTTCTCCCCAATTGGTTCTCCTTTGAACAAATTAACCAAAAAGAAGGCAAAACTTGTATGAACCGATGAGTGTGAAAGAAGTTTCCAAACCTTGAAGGAAAAGTTTATGCCCACTTCTATTTTGGCTCTACTAGAAAGGATAGAAGGATTCGTGGTGTATTGTGATGCCTTAAGAATTTGATTGGGGTATGTGCTAATGCAAAATGGCAAAGTCATCGCCTATGCTTCCAGGCAACTCAAGGTGAGCATAATTATCCCACCCATGATCTTGAACTAGCCGACATGGTATTTTGCTTAAAGATATGGCCTCACTTATTGTATGGTGTCCATATGGATGTGTTCACCGACCATAAGAGTCTCCAGTATGTGTTCACCCAAAGAGACTTGAATTTGAGGCAATATAGGTGTCTAGAATTCCTTAAGGTCTATAACATGAGTGTACATTATCATCCTAACAAAGCTAATATGGTAGTCGACACCCTAAGTTGGGTGTCAATGAATAGTGTTACCTACCTTGAGGATAGCAAGAAGGAATTGGCTAAAGAGGTCCATCAGTTGGCTAGTTTGGGAGTTAGATTTAATGAAGTTGAAAATGGAGGAGTGGTAGTTGTTGATGGCTCCAAATCTTCTTTGGCCGAAGAGGTCAAGTCCAAGCAAGATGTTGACACCACCTTGGTAGAGCTGCTGTCATTAGTAAGAGATGGTAAGGTAGAGGCTTTCTCCCAAAGGGGAGATGGCGTTCTTCAATACCAAGGTAGGTTATATGTACCCAATATCGATGACTTGAGGGAGTTGATTTTGAAAGAAGCCCATAATTCCTCTTACTCTATCCATCTCGATTCTACCAAAATGTATAAAGACTTTAGGGAAATGTATTGGTGAAGTGGTATGAAGAGAGACATTGCCAACTTTGTAGCTGGTTGCCATATGTCAAATAAGTCAAGGCTAAGCATGAAAGGCCAGGTTGTTTGACCCAATACATATTCCTACTTGGAAGTGGATAGAGGTCAATATGGACTTTGTAATTGGGTTTCCAAAGAGTAGAAGGCATTTCAATTCCATATATGTTGTTGTTGACAGAATGATGAAGTTGGCTCACTTCCTGCCGGTTAAAATGACCTATAGTGCGGAAGATTACACCAAGTTGTATATTCATAAGTTGGTAAGATTGCATAGGGTCCCATTGGCCATTATTTCAGATCACGGTCCTCAATTCACAATGCACTTTTTGAGGTCCTTCCAAAAAGGCCTTAGCACTAAAGTAAAGCTTAGCATGGCCTTTCACCCATAAAATGATGCCCAAGCTGAGAGGACTATTCAAACTCTTGAGGATATGCTTAGGGCTTGTCTCTTAGAATTTAAGGGTAGTTAGGATAAGCACCTTCTGCTCATTGAGTTTGCTTACAATAATAGCTATCACTCGAGTATCGGGATGACTCCTTTTGAAACCCTCTATAAGAGGCATTATACATCACGGGTTGGTTGGTTAGAGGTGGGAGAGATGGCTTTGTTGGAGAAGGTGAGGATGATAAGAGAAAGATTGGAGGCAACTCAAAGTCGGCAAAAGTCTTACGTCGACACTAGAAGGCGAGACCTTGAATTCAAAGTGGGTAATTAGGTATATTTGAGGGTTTCGCAAATAAAGGGTATGGTATATTTTGGTATGAAAGGAAAGTTAAGTCGTAGGTATATAGAGCCATATCGAATCTCAAGACGTATTGACAAGGTTGCATTTGAACTAGATTTGCCCATGGAAATGAGTATGGTTCATCCAGTTTTTCATGTCTCCATGTTGAGGAAATGCATTGGAGACCCTAGTTCGATTGAGCCCATAGATATGGTAAATGTTGAGGAGAACTTGACTTATGAGGAGGTCCCGGTGAGAATAGTGTATAGGCAAGTTAAGCAATTGAGAAACGAGGTAAAACCCTTTGTCAAATTACTTTGGAGGAACCAACATGTAGAAAGTGCAACAAGGGAAGCCAAAGATGATATGAAGGAATGATATATTTATCTCTTTCATTCCAATCAAGCTTGAGGTAATATGATCTTCCTATCTTAGGGTCCCTTTTCTTCGCATACCATTCTCAAGACATTTATTCATGTTTATGTGGTTTTGAGGTTTTCTTTATAAGTACTATTTGAATTATGCTTTAAGATTTTGATGTTGCAAGTGTGGTATTTTGTATATGGTGCATCGGCATATGGTGCATAAATCCATTCCTTAGAGCTCGCCTTAGTATATTCGGGGATGAATGTTCCCAAGGGGGAGATATTATAAGATGCTACCTATGACAAGTATGGAAGGTTCAAGAAAGTAAGCATTCAAAAATTTGAACTATGAGATTATATGAAGGGGTTTATAACTCGTAAAATAAAGTAAGGCTTGTAAAGTGCATTCATGGACCTGGACTAACTTGTGAAAAATTTGGAATCCTTTGAAGTTCAATCTACAACTCATCAGATGACCCATAAAGTCCTCTACGAGTTGTAGACCATCTCGTGAAATGAGAATCAGAGAAGGGTCTCTGAAAGTCTATTAGACGAAACACCATCTACCACCTATAGAACGATCTATGAATCCTAGATTGTGTTGTAGAGTGAAGATCAGAGAAAAAAGGGGTCTCTAAATTTTGGAAAGAGGGAAATTATACGAAACCCCCTCCACGGGTCGTAGAATGGTCTACAGCCCGTAAACAAGGTATCATAGACCTGTTTGGCTAGTTTTTATAATAGGCAAATTTGTCATTTGCCAGCATTTTATGCTTATACTATGTTGTTTTGACCCTTAAAGGAACTCTTTACAAGCCCTTAAGCCCGAATCTCATTCATTTTCCTCCTTACTCTCATTCTCTAAGTTCGAAACCTCTCTCACAAGCGTTCAGGCTTTCAAGAAGAAGTAACAAGCTAGGGGTTTGGTTTCTTCCCCTCCAAGTTGAGGGTCTTCCTTATTATGTTGATAAGGTATGTGGGTTTTGATTGTGAGGACTTTTCCCCTCACAAACTCAACCATTTCTACTCCAGGTCTCTTTTCCAATGTTATGGGTATTTGTAAAGATTTTATGAACTTTTTGTATGACATGACTATCGAGAATCTATGATGATAATTTTATGATCATTATGTTATATGTCTTTGTATAATATTATGAAATGATAATCCAAGAGAAATATGTGATTTAAGATGAGGGTTTATGATTCTCTAACTATGCTTTGCTATACTAAGGTGGATTATTTTGCATAATTTGAAAAAGAGGTCTTTGCTACTCCTCTGATGTCTAAAGATGTTGTTCTTGCATGGTTTTGAGCATAAATGCAGACCCATCATGTTTTAGTAAATCATAAACCATTCTTCTTATGTTGACAAAGGCTTTATGGCAATATATGTGATTTACGAATGATATAAATTGTAAAGGGCTATTCCATATGCTAAGAAGTATGAGAATGTTACGAAAGCTATGAAAGGTTATAAAGTCCTATCTTTGATGTGATGAAGCCTTGGTTTTTATGAGCTACTCCATGAACTATGAAGTTATTTAAATGCTTTACATATTATGATAATAAGAATAAATTGGGTATTCCTTGGGATTGTGACCTAGCACAGAGCAAACATTGGTAAATAACCATTTTCTCATAACTATGTTGCAACCATAGGTTTGAGAATAGGCTAATGGATGTATAGAGCATAGGTTACATGATTGACCAAAGTAGGTGGTGTTTCCGTACGACACGTGTGAATCATTCACAGACATAGGTCGTGTGCCCATAAGGTTTATAAGATGAGTATACAAAAATGGGTGATGTTCTCATAAGGTAATTATGAAGTATTCTCTGAAATAGGTGGTTTTCCCATAAGGTGGGTGTTTGGTCTACCTTGTTAAGGTAGACCACTCCTAAGTTTGATGTGGAGTGAACATCGGCATTCAAAGTAGAAGTTCACTTGGTCTTACATATTGGTTATGGTTCCTCTCTATATATGTATAATATGTTATACGATTTGATGATTCATTCTTACATAATATGACTATGGCATTGAGCATCCATGACATATTAAACTTAAATTTGTTGACTACATTTATGCGTATTGTTCAATATGGCTTATGTCCCTTGTTGCATTTGCACCCCGCATACTTAGTACCTTCCAAGTTCTAATGCATACTTTTTGCCAGCATGATCTAACCATGTAGGAACTGATGCACCATATCATTCTCCTCCTCTACCTGCTAGACATTCTGCTCGAAGATTTTCTTGGTGAGTCCTCCACATTCGGGGGCGAAATTCCACTTACTTTTATGTCTTTTTTAGACTCAGTTATTTTTGGATACTATCTTTTGAGGGTGAGCCTAGGAGATGTCTTGGCCCCAAACCTATTCAGAGTTTAGAGGTTTTGTTGGATATTGTGATGATCATGCATTATTGAGCTTGACTCCTTATAGTTTTGTTTCATGCAACTCATTCCTTAGTCCCCTATTTCCCCTAAGTCCCTAATGAAACGACCCTAAAAAGTGCCCCTAAATATGTCTCAAAAGTGCACACAATCGTAATTTTCATATATCTCAAAATCTATGAATGATATCAAAAATTGGACTTCATATTCATGTTTGGGGGACAAAATTGAGTGTGAGATGGGTCTAACCCTGATTTTAGAGCAATCATAGCAAAATTTTGTTTTCTAAAAAATTTCACTTACAAAGGTTATTCTCGTTACCCGTTGAGGAGCAGTGTATTTTGTTGCCTATTTTTCAGTTTCGGCCTAAGGTTTTGGGATCTTAGGCATAAACCTTCCTATGTGTAAAAGCACCCATACTTAGTCCTTTTTCAATCCCATATCATACAAGACATTCCCCAAAACCTTCTCTAACACTTGGACAAATATTTCACCCAAACTTCAAGTGTCCTAATCTCATTCTGGATCTAAAGACTTCATTCAATCTTCAAGTTCTCTTCTCAATCTTTATCAAGGAATTCTACAAAGTTGACGTATGTGGATTTCAACCATTGGATCCTTTCACCCATGGTGCCTAACCTCCTTTTTACATAAATTGTATGTTTCTAAGTTGATTTACTTATAGGTCTTGGGGTTTCATAAAAGTGTGACTGTTTAAGCATGTTTTGAGCTATAAATCTATGATCTATTTTGAGACTTGATAAAAGGTTTCAATGTATATTGCATGAGGGTATTACCACGTCACAATGGGTTGATCTACTTTGAGGTTTCTTGCATAATTTTACTCTTGAATTGCATGATTTTATACTAGCATTACACAATACCCAAGTGTTTGATAAAATGTCCGGTTTTGATTCTGGAGCTATTGATGAACCACTGCATGACCTATGACTTAAATGACTTTATGAAAGGAGTGTATATACAAGTTGTAATCATGGTAAGTATCTATAGTATTTCAAGTTGACCATACCAAAATGAGGGGCATGTACCTCATCCACCTTGTCAGGTTGTGGCAATCCTGCACTACCATGGATGAGGGGTATGTACCTCATCCACCTTGTCGGGTTGTGGAAATCCCATACTACAATAGATGAGGGGTATTTACCTCATCCACCTTATCGGGTGGTGGCAATCCCATACTACCATAGATGAGGGGTATATATCTCACCCACCTTGTCTGGTGGTGGCAATCCCATACTACCATAGATGAAGGGTATGTACCTCATCCACCTTATCGAGTGGTGACAATCCCGTACTACCATAGATGAGGGGTATGTACCTCATCTACCTTATTGGCTGGTGGCAATCTCATACCACCAAAGATGAGGGGTATGTACCTCATCCACCTTATCGAGTGGTGACAATCCCGTACTACCATAGATGAGGGGGATGTACCTCATCTACCTTATTGGCTGGTGGCAATCTCATACCACCAAAGATGAGGGGTATGTACCTCATCCACCTTCCAAGTGGGTGGCATGCCTTGAATTCAAAGTACTAATTTGCTTGTTTTATGATGACGGTTTATTCCTACACATGTATTATGTTCTATATGTGCATGTTTTACTTCAAGCATTGAACATGCATGCCATGTTGCTAATATACTACACTCTTGCTTATGTATATGCATTTTGATTATGTTGTATATTTGTTATTGCATTGCATCCTACATACTTAGTACATTCAAATGAACCAATGCATACTCGATCCATACATGATGTTACAATGTATGAACCAGAGGTCCACTTGATCATCTTCTTCATCCCAAGGCTAGTACTATCTTTGAAGCAAGTTTGCTGAGTCCTCAACTCTGAGTATGACATCTTTTGATCTTATATTATGCAAAGTCTCTCTTCCTTTATTTGTATGCTTTTCACTATGAGGATGAGCCCAGAAAGATATCTTGGGGGCCACTCAATTCTAAGCTTGATGGTGTTGTTAGACAAGTTATGTAATGATGCTTTGAGCTTTGACTCTCTTGACTCTTATTTGTTTTAAGCTATGAAAGACTCATTTTGTCCTTTTTATCCTTATTTTACTTTCTCTTGTTGATGTTTAATTGCTTCTGTAATGAAAGATGTGTAATGATATCCTAACAGGCTTGTTTGGGGTACTTTTAGGTTCCCCATTCACCGTATAACTTCTAGGCCCTATGTCCAGGCCATGACAAAGATGATATTAGAGTACTAGGTTGGTAATGGTCCTTAGAGTGGAACACACTATGTTGATTAGAGTCTTATTCATGATTGTGAAGTGCGCAACAACTTTGAATAGGAGGCTATGAGACATTTTAGGAAATGTTTCACATCTTCATGATCTATGTCATGCAATAGAGTTAAGTCCTCTAAGTTTTAAATCTTATTCTTAATCATTGCATTTCAGAATATGTTTCAAACTATTCGAGATGGTGATATGTCAAATATGGAGGTTTGTAATGCTCTATGGTTGTTGGCTAAGGTTGTGACCGCTCAACTCAATCAATAAGTAAGTGCCCTTAAGACTTCAAGTGGTAAGAGGGAGGAGAGAGGGGCTAATAGAACTTGGCATAATGATGGTATCCAAGGTTTTGATAATAGAATGACTTGTCCTATGTGCCTAAAATGTGGGAGGAGACATGGTGGCACATGTTCGAGGAACATGGGTGCATCCTTTGAGTGTGGCAACAATAGGCATAAGATGACGGTTTGCCTGCTGGCCTCAAAGGAAGGAAGAAGAAGGGTCCAATTTGAAGGAGGCAATGATGGGAGAACTAAACATAAGTGTCAAAGGTGTGGGAGGATCTATGGTGGCCCATGCTCGAGGAAAACCAATGCTTGTTATGGTAGTAGTAGTGTGGGTCACAAGCTAGTTGATTGTCATATATTCAAGGGAAAGGCAAGGGTGTTGGTGTGCAAGTTTCCCTTACATGCCGAAAGTGTAGGAATGGTCTTGGTGGTCCATGTTTGAAGAAGTCTACTGCTTGCTCTGCTTGTGGTGAAATTGGTCACAAATTTAGTAGTTGTTCATATACTCAACTCGGTGGTAGAAGTGGTAGTCCACTAGTCAAATGTGTTGATGTTTAGGCTTCCTCTACGTGTAAAAAGTGTGGAGGGTACTATCCAAGAGATTGTGTGGCTTGTTCGAGTGCATGTTTCGAGTATGGTGAAAAGGATCATGGGCCGAGGCATTGTCCATGAGTTATTAAGGATTATGGAGATGACCGTCGACACTTCCAATTGTACCCTCTAGGGGATCACTAGACTTGGCATGGTGCTTTATAGGTATGTTAGTTGTTTTAGCTGTTGATATATATTCTTTGATGGACAGGGGTGCCACTCTTTTTTGTTACCCCTTTTGCTGCCAAAAGATTCACGTTGAAAATGAATTTTTATGTGAGCCTTATGAAGTGTCTACTCTTGTTGCATTCACATTGTTGCTAGCAAGGTCTATAGAAATTATCATATTTTCACTTTGCATAAAATATTGCCTCGTGATTTTGTTGAGTTGGATATAATGGATTTTGATATCATTCCTAAGATAGATTGGTTGCATGCATATTATGCCTCTGTCGATTGTAGAACCCATGGGGTCAAATTCCAATTCCCTAATGGACCCATCCTTGAGTGGGAGAGTCATAATGTGGTGGTCAAGGGTAGATTCATTTCTTGCATTAAAGCCCAAAAGTTGATTTCTTAGGGGTGTCTTTATCATCTTATGAGGGTTAGGGATGTTTATTCCATAGTCCTTCGTATAGAGTTTGTTCCGATGCTTAATGAGTTTCTTGATGTCTTCCCTAAAGGTCTTCTTGGTGTTCCTCCCGAAAGGGAAATAAAGTTTGGTATAGACCTCCTTTCCGATACTCAACTCATTTCTATTCCCCCCTTATCGTATGGCCCCAATCGAGTTAAAAGAGTTGAAAGAGCAATTGATGGATTCATTGAAGAAGGGTTTTATTAGGCCTGACCAATCACCTTGGGGTGCACCAGTGCTACTTGTGAAAAATAAATATGGGTCCCTTAGAATGTACATTGACTATCAACAGCTTAATAGGGTCACCATAAAGAATAAGTACCATTTATAAAGGATTAATGATCCTTTTTACCAACTTCAAGGGGCAAGTCTCTTCTCTA
>DF363228.1:15359-30457 GCA_000787875.1 Solanum virginianum
ATGTGATTTTGAGTCTTCTCTTCTCTAAGATCGATCTTTGATCCTGGTATCACCAAGTGAAAGTGAGGGAGTGTGACATTCCTAAGACGACCTTCTAGACTAGTATAGGTACTATGAGTTTATGGTTATGTCCTTCCGTTTGACTAATGCACCGGCTTTCTTCATGGACCTTACTAATAGGGTCTTTAAACCTTACCTCGATTTTTTTGTGGTGGTCCTCACTGATGATATTTTGATATATTCCAATAGTTAGGAGGAGCATGTGAGTAATTTGAGGGTGGTGCTACAAAAATTGAGGGAAGAGAAGTTTTATGCTAAGTATGAAAAGTGTGAGTTTTGGTTGCAAAAGGTTGCCTTTCTAAGTCAAGTGGTGTCGGGGGATGATATTAAGGTGGATCCCAAAAAGATGTAAGTGACTAGAAATTGTCCTAGACCTTTGACTCTATCAGATATTAGAAGCCTCTTGGGCTTACCGTGTTATTAACAGAGGTTTATGAATGGGTTCTCTTCTATTGCTTCTCCTATGACTAAGTTGACTTGAAAGAAGGGTAAATTATTGTGGACCTATGAGTGTGAAAGGAGTTTCCAAACATCAAAGGATAAGCTTGTCTCCGCTCCTATCTTGTCTCTACTGGAAGGGTTGGAAGGGTTTGTTGTGTATTGTGATGCCTCACGATTGGTTTGGGTTGTGTTTTGATGCAAAATCGCAAGCTGACAGCCTATGCTTCTAGACAACTGAATGTGCATGAAAATAATTATCCTACCCATGATCTTGAATTGGCCACCGTGGTTTTTGCTTTAAAATTTTGGCGTCATTATTTGTATACGGTGCATGTTGATATGTTTATCGATCATAAAAGTCTCTAACATGTGTTCATTCAAAAAGATTTTAACTTGACGCAACAAAGGTGGTTAGAACTTCTTAAGAATTATGATATGAGTGTGAATTATCACCTTAGTAAGGCTAATGTTGTGGCCGATGCTTCGAGTAGGATGTCTATGGGTAGCCTAACTCATGTTGATGATAGGAGCAACAAGGTGGCTAGAGAGATTTATCGATTGGCTAGATTTGGGGTTAGGTTGTAAGAGGTTGATAATTGTGTTATTGTGGTTGTTGATGGCTCTATATCTTCATTGATTGAGAAGGTGAAGGCACAACAAGATCTTGACCTTGCATAGTTAGTATTGAAGGCCTTGGTGAGAGATGGTAAAGTAGAGGTTTCCTCCTTAGGGGGAGATGATACCCTTAGGTACCAAGGTAGATTGTGTGTGCCTTGTGTTGATGACTTAAGAGAGAAAATTCTTGATGAGGCTCATAATCCTTCCTATTTTATTCACCTCTGATTCTACAAAAATGTATAGAGACTTGAGGGAAGTGTATCGGTGGAGTGGTATGAAGAGAGATATTGCTAAGTTGTATTCGGTTGTCATAATTTCCAACAAGTAAAAACCGAATATCAAATACCGGGTAGCGTAGCCAAAGATAAGAGGTTCGTACTTGGAAGTGGGAGGAAATTAACATGGAATTTATGGTTTGGTTACCTAAAACTAGAAAACATTTCGATTCTATTTGGGTGTGGCTTTTTTTGGTAAAAAGTGTAAATTGTGTCCAACATTTATGGGTCCTTATAGAGTGTTGAGGAGGATAGGTAAGGTATCCTATGGGTTGGAATTTCCAACGACATAGATATGGTTCATCTAGTCTTCCATGCATCTATGATGTGGAAGTATGTAGGTGACCCAAACACTATTATGCCTCTAGATGTTGTGGGCGTTGTGGAGGATGAATTGACTTATGAGAAGGTCCAGCGGAGAAATTGGGTGGATATGAGTAATGGTTGATTATTAAGGGTGTAGTGTTCCTCAAGGTCCTTTGGGAGAATCATCAAGTTGAAAGTGCCACATGAGGAGCTGAGGTGGACATGCAAAAGCGATATCCTTATCTCTTCCCTTCTATTCAAGCCTAAAATATTAATTTAAGTCTCCTATGTGATTTTGAGTCTTGAGTTTCAGCCCTTATGTCATTTGCATGCATACATGCTTATGTTGGCAAGTTCATGACAATTTTGACATTTATGTTGAGATTTTTGAAATGATGTCTAAGTGCATTGTTGCATTCTTGTTTGGGCTGAGACTATCTTGCTTACTTCTTTAATATACGTTTCTTTGAAATTGGAGAATGAATGTTCCCAAGGGGGAGATATTAAAATGATCCCAAAAAGTGCTCGAAAATATGCCTTAGAAGTACCTATAATCGTAATTTCCATATACCTCAGAATCCATGCGTGATATCAAAAATCTGACTTCATATTCATCTTAGGGGGAAAAATTGAGTGGTCAATGTGTCTAACCCCAATTTTAGAGCAATCGTAGCAAAATTTTGTTTTCGCAAAATTTTAACTTCCAGAGGTTGGTCGCATTGCCTCCGTGACATGCCCCCATCGCAGAGTAGTGTATTTTGTTGCCAATTTTTAAGTTTTGGTGTAAGGCTTAGGGGTCTTGGCCCTAAGCCTTCCTATGCATAAAAAACAACCATATTTAGTCATTTTTCAATATCCTACAAGACATTCCCCAAAACCTTCTCTAACACTTAGACAAATATTTCATGCAAAATTTAAGTGTCCCAATCTCATTCTCGATCTAAGTATTTTATTCAAGCTTCAAGTTCTCATCTCAATCCTCATCAAGGAATTCTCCAAAGTTGAGGTATGTGGGTTTCAACCATTGTGTCCTTTCACCCGTGATGCCCAACCTTCCTTTTTACATAAATTGTTCGTTTCTAAGTTGATTTACTTATGGGTCTTACTTATTATGAATTTGACTATGAACTATGTTGGAGTTTCATAAAAGTGTGACTGTTTAAGCATGTCTTGAGCTATAAATCTATGATCTATTTTAAGGTTTGATGAAGGGTTTTAATATATATTGCATGAGGGTATTACCAGCTGTTGATGGGTTGATTTACTTCGAGTTTTCTTGCATGATTTCACTCTTGAATTATATGGTTTTATACTAGAATTACGCACCTGCCAAGTGTTTGATAAAATACCCAATTTTGTTTCTTGATCTATTGATGATCCATTGCATGACCTATGACTTGAATTACTTTATGATGATAAAAATAAGGGTATATACGAGTTGTTATCACGGAGAGTATCTATAGTGTTGCAAGTTGACCATACAAAAGATGAGAGGTATGTACCTCTTCCACCTTGTTGGGTGGTGGCGATCCCGTACTACCATAGATGAGAGGTATATACCTCATCTACCTTGTCAGGTTATGGCAATCCCGTACTTTCATAGATGAGGGGTATGTAGCTTATCCACCTTGTCGAGTGGTGGCAATCTCATAATACTATAGATGAGGGTATATACCTCATCCACCTTGTCGGGTGGTGGTAATCCCGTACTTCTATAGATGAGGGGTATGTACCTCATCAACCATGTTGGGTGGTGGCAATCCCGTACTACCATATATGGGGGGTATGTACCTCATCCATCTTGTTGACTGGTGGCAATCTCATAATACCATAGATGAGAGGTATGTACCTCATCCATCTTGTCAGGTGGTGGCAATCCTGTAATACCATAGATGAGGGGTATGTATCTCATCCACCTTGTTGGGTGGTGGCAATCCTGCTCTACCAAAGATGAGGGGTCTGTACCTCATCCACATGCCAAATGGGTGGCATGCGTTAGATTCCAAGTACTAAGGTACTTGGTCTATGATTATGGTCTCTTCCTACATATGTATTATGTTCTATATACACATGTTTTACTTCAAGCATTGATCATGTATGCCATGTTGCTAATTAACTATCTCTTGTTTATGTATATGCATTTTTATTATGTTGGCTATCTCTTGCTGCATTGCATCCAACATACTTAGCACATTCAAACGTACTAACGCATACTCTATGCCTACATGATGTTACCATATAAGAACTGGACCTCCAGTTGGTTATCTTCCTCCTCCACTTCCATGCATCTATGATGTGGAAGTATGTAGGTGACCCAAACACTATTACCTCCAGTTGGTTATCTTCCTCCTCCACATAGCTAGTACTATCTTTGAAGCAAGTTTGGTGAGTCCTAAACTTCGAGGATGACATCTTTTGATATTATGTTATGCAAAGTCTCTCTTCTTTTATTTGTGTTCTTTTGACTATGAGGGCGAGCTCAGAAAGATGTCTTGGCCCCCTCTCAATTCTAAGCTTAGAGGTGTTGTAGACAAATTATGTATTGATGCATTGAGCTTTGACTCTTGTATGTTTTAAGTTATTAAAGACTCCCTTAGTTCTTTTTATCCTTATTTTACGTTCTATTGTTGGTGTTTAATTTTTTTCGCTACCAAAGATGTGTAATGATATGCCAAGAGGCTTGTTTGTGTTCCCTTGGGGTTCCCTATTTGTCATGTCACGTGTAGGCCCTAGGTCCGAGTCATGACACCTAATCACCCTATAGCGTGATTCATACCTACATGCTGATGTGCTATCAAAATACAACATATTGATTCCTACAACAAGGGATTTTTTGAGTTCTTAAGGTGACTTTTTATGGTTTTTCTGTGTTTTTGTGTTTTTCTTGTAGAAAAGTTAGGTTGGCATGATTTTGAAGAAAAGTTGCAAATTTTTACAGAAGCATAGGACATACGAGCACACTTACGAGTCGTAGCCCAAGCTACGAGTCATAGGCTGTGTCGTAGCAAGAACCAGAGACCAAAATTTCAGAAATTTGCTAAGTGGAGATCACCCTTATGAGGCCATCCTACGAGTCATAAGTTTCACTACGACTTGTATAGGTGGACTTGTAGGAGGAATCAGAGAGCCAAAATGTTGGACCAAAAATTGAAGACCAAGACTACGAGAGTAACATACGATTCGTAGCTCAAGCAACGACTCGTACCTATGGCTTGTACCGGTTTAGTCCAAGATGCCAACAACCTGATACGAAACCTGGACAACGACTCGTAGGTCATCATACGAGTCATACCACAAAGTCTTATCAGCTGCCAGCTATCTTTTCTGTATAAATTCTAGGGTTATTTTTTAAATACTATATATAGTTTAAGTTGGGGTTTTAGAAGGGAGTTTGACTAGGAGATATTTTACAATCATCTTTTGAAGCAATTTTAGGTTTTTAGATTAGTTCATTGTTTTCTCTTGGAATATCTAATTTGGTGATTGCAAATCTTGTCGTGTATTCATTGTTGAACAATCAAGCTTGTGGGTTTGCAACTTGTGGTGCCTACTTTCTCTATTGTTGTTGGTAAAACTCTCATTTATGTCTTGTATATGCATTTTTTGCTTGTTTTACCTTAGCCATGAGTAGCTAAGCACGCATAACTTGGGGTTGTGGAACTATGGGTAGTTGACTTGAGATAACCTAGGTTTATTGCATTTCTATGATTGGGGTTTTGCATGTATTATCTATTTCCCTTCATTATAATTGTTGTTTGGTGGTGCCCAACATCAAACCCCGCCTACTATCACGATCTCGACCAAGGTAGTGATGAATAGGAAAATCTATAGTAGATGACAGCATTTGATCGATGTCTTCTCGTCTAATCAACCGAACCTTACCAAGGGAATGTTGACTAGGATAATTGGTAACAGTTAGTTGGCACACCATGGTTCCTGACCAAGCGCCATAGTGAAATTCGACCTTCACCTTCACAAGAGGGCTGGAAGAACCTAAGCTATTGTCCTATATGCTAATCTTCAATTGTGATTAAGTTACCTAAGGTAGTCGAGTCAATGAAATAGGGAACACAATTCCCAAGTTATCCCTACGATTGAGTGTTTTCCTGCATAGCAGTATAGTCGTAATTTTACTTTTGCTTTTGAATCATAACCGTCCCCCCCATTTAGAGATTTTAGTTATTGATGCTTAAAATGATTAGTAGTGAAGTCGTGTAGTCAAGCCCTGTATTCCCTGTGGATTTGACCCTAACCTTTGATTAGGTTAAATGCTAATAATTATTGCTTTGTTATTGGAACGTGAACATCAGAATGTCAAAAATTATGGCATCGTTGCCTGGGAATACGGCTAGGTTTTGAATTGATTTCACTATTAGTTAGTTCTAGCATTGATTTTGAGAGTCTCATTTATTTTACTTTTAATTTTGTTTTTGTTGTTTAATTTTGCAGGGTGTACTAGCTTGTATGCCCAACCCAAGGAGCCAAGGCAATCTCTTAGCTCCCCTCAATTTGGAGATCCATCCACTACCAAGAAGAATGGCTTAAGTGAATGAGGATATCGAGGTTGAGGAGGATATGAATATGAATGAGGATATGGGTAGAGGGGTAATATGCCATAACTTATAGACTTTAATGAAAATGTTTATGGATGGAATCAGTATCGATTGAACCCTACAGCTATGGATGTTGCCGGTGCTATAGTACTACCTCCTTTACCGGCAGATACTAAGTTCATGGTATCGAGTGGACTACTCCAAATAATTCAAAAGTTCAGATTATTCACAAGGCTACCTTCGTAGGATCCCCACCGTCATCTTCAAAATATGGTGTTTGTTTGTATGAGTGTCATGGGGACACAAAACCTTTGGGGACACAAAACCTTTCCCTTGATGCTGTTACTTATAGTGTCCACTATCATTGACTTGCAATGCAGCTGTATGGTTGTCCAAGCTTCCTCCGGGTACTATCACAAGTTGGGCTAAGCTTCAAAGAGTATTCCTTGAAAGATATTTCACAAGATCTAAGATGTTGAAGCTCAAGGACCAAATCAACAACTTTGAGCAATTGCCGGGTAATTCTATTAGCACAACATGGGAGAGGTTTACTAAATATTTGAGGATGGTCCTCGATTACAAGATTGTTGATGATGCGTTGGTTGAGATTTTCTATCAGGCGCTTGATGAGAATAGTCAAGCTTGTGCTGACACAATTATGGGAGGCATGTTCCTAGACCAACCTTTTGCATTGACAGCATGGGGTCAACGAGAGTGAGGTGTGATGAAACCTTCCTCTGCGGTTAACACCAATAATGAGCAAGCAAAGGTAAACGAAGAGATCATACAACAACTTGCTCAACTTCGCACAAGTATAGACTTGGTTTTAAAGAAAAATGAAGAATGTGTCAAGGCAGTCACTCACTAACCTCCAAAGGCTCCTACCTATTATGATCTATTCTTTGATGAGGATGCATATTTTGTAAGCCACCAAGCAGCGGGTTTTTGAAACAACCCCTAAGGGTCTAATTCGGACTATTGGAGGCAAAGGTCCGGGAATAAAGGTCAGAACTTCAACCATGATTGGATGTATACAGACAATGGGGAGGATACTTTGAGAGAGAGAGAGAGAGTGCCAAATGTCGAGTGGGGAAGAAGAGAGTGCTACAGGAATGGTCCTTATATGCCATCTCACAATTGTGATGCCGGATCAAGCAACCCCAGGATGGAAGAAATGTTTGAAAAGTTGTTGAAGCGAAGCCAACCACCAAGATGAGGCTTTAAAGGGAATGAAAATGGATATTTCACGTATTAACCAAACAATATAGAGCTCACTTGGTGGTAATTAAGCAACTTGAAGAGCAATTCGGGCAAGTTCCTGCATAATTAAACCAATGCCAAAAGGGCACCCTACCAAGAAATACGATTCAAAACCCAAAGAATGAAGGGCATTACATGGCAGCGATGACTAGGAGTGGCAAGAGCACCATAGATCCACAATTACTGGGTCTTGATGGTGAAGTTGTGATTGCGGGAGAAGATCCAAAGGTTGTTAGGATGCAATAATAAGAGGAGAGGGAGCACGAGAAATTGTAATCAATTCCCAAACCTCCTCCTCCTTTCCCTCAAGGGCTTAAGAAAAAGGAAGAGGACGGTAAATTCAAACACTTTCTCTTGATGTTGAAGCAACTCTCCATTAACATTCCTCTTCTAGAGGCCTTGGAGAAAATTCTCGGGTATGCCAAGTACATGAAGGATTTGGTGACCTAGAAATGCACTTTGAGCCAAGAGTTCTCACAAGAACTCTAACATAGTAGTGCTATTATGACCATATGCCTTGTGTAAAAATGGGAGGACCTCCGTGCATTCACAATCCCTTGCACCGTTGGTGATATGGAGTTTTCAAGAGCATTGTGTTACTTTAGAGCAAGCATCAATCTAATGTCTCTTGCTATATTCAAAAATCTTGGCCTTGGTACTCCTACCCCGACAAGAATAAGATTGCTTATGATGCATCGAACCATTAAAAATTCTGAGGGAATCCTTTTGGATGTGCTTGTTAAAGTTGATAAATTCATCTTTCTAGTGGATTTTGTGATCCTTAATTGCGAGATTGATTTTGAGGTGCCCATAATCTTGGGGAGACCATTTCTAGCCATTGGGAGAGCCTTCGTGGATATGGATTCAGATCAACTACAATTTAGGGTATATGATGCAAAAGTCATGTTCGATATTCGTCAATCCGTGAAACATCCTGATGAGTGCAAGAGTGAGGTGTGGACCCCTTGATAATAATTGATAAAGAATAATGACAAAGTCGAGCCACGACAATAAATCAGACACTTCCTCAAAGGCAACCCAAGGTATTCCCCTTGCACCCTTTCTATTTGTTTTTACTTTAAGGACAAAGTATCCTATTTTGGTGGGCTGTGGGAAGTTATAGATTAAGGTGAAGTCTGAGTATCCTTAAGTCCATAACTTCCCCTATTATTATGCCAAGGCTTTTTTGTTGTGCTTCTTTTTCCTTGTGGATGTTTACTTTTCTGTTTAACTAGCATGTTTAGGTAGTGTAGATGAAGTGTAAATTCATAGTAGTGTTATCTATTGGCATATACATAATTTTTAGATGTTTTTTTAAAGTTTTGATGAAAAATTAGGTACCGTTAAAATTTTTGATGTTGTGATTATTGATACACTCTTACATTTTTGAGTATATGGCAATGTTTATTTTGATATTATAAAGGTAACCTGAGACTGAAAGCATGACCTGTGAGTCTATACTTGATTGTGGATACAATACCATGTGTGTTGTGAGTTTGTTTTGTTGTATTCATACATCCTGTATGGACCCAGAACTTGCCTTGTTGCTCTAAGATTGGTTTTGGTGATGTGGTGTATATGGAAATGATCTTAGGCCTTTGTTATTTGAGTGAAATCACTTTTGGCCTAAATGACACACCAAATAAGTGAGTGAATCCCTTGTTCCAAATTCTTAAGCTTCTCATGTACTCATTCTTTCTTGATACTCTACTAACTTAACCTTGTTTGATAAAATACCTTGATATTGGCCCTGGTCTATCCTTGAACATATGAACCTTGATTGAGGCCAAAGAGCTAAGTTAAGGGTGGCTGCAGTTGGTGGCCCTAGTTTGAGGCATAGATATTGTGTACTTCACTTGAGGGTGGCCCTTATTGTGATAATGTAATAATAATAAGGTGGTTAGTTGGGAAATCGAGAAAGAAATGAAAAACCATGAACCTAGTAAAGAAAAAGAAAACAAAAGTGCCTTGAGTTGAGAAAAAGTAGCAAAAATGAGTGTAAAATTGAGGTAAAACTAAAAAAGAGAAAGAAGCACTCGAAAAAAGTTCAAAACAGGAGAATAAGGATGGATTGAAAAAGGGTTGGATTATGAAAGCAAAAAGTGTTGGTAAACATGGTTCAAGGATAGCTTTTAGTCACTACTTGCCCAAAATACCATACTAAAGCACTCTAAACCTGTGTTACAATCCTATAAGTCCTAAAGTGATCCAACTACACTTTATTACCAAGCCAGAAGATGAGTATAGAGGCAAGCCTATGGTGTTAGGCTTAGCTTGGCATAGTTGGATTGCCAAGTATCTCATTATGTTCTTGTTTGCTTAATAACTTTGTAATCTTGTTTTGAAAATAGTAGTTGGGTACCTGAATCAAAAGAGTTATAGTATATGCCATTAGTATAGCTGCTATGTATTTCTCTTTGTCTGCGTAGATCGTGTTGTCGGTTGAGGATAAGTAACAATTCTAAGTTGCGGGTGTTGATATGCTGTCAAAATACAAAACATTTGATGCCTAAAACAAGGGATTTTGTGAGTTCTTATGGTTACTTTTTATGGTTTTTATTTGTTTTTGTGATTTTCTTGCAGAAAAGTTATGTTGGCATGATTTTAAAGAAAACTTGCAGATTTTGCTGAAGCTTAGGACATACGAGCACACTTACGAGTCGTACCAAGAATTAGAGACCAAAAATTAAGAAATCTGCTAAGTGAAGGTCACCCTTACGAGTCATAAATTTCATTATGACGCATATAGCTAGACTCATAGCACAAATTAGGGAGCTAAAATATTAGACCGAAAACTGAAGACCAAGTCTACGAGTCGTAGCTCAAGCAACGACTCATACCTATGGGTCGTACCAGTTTAGTCTAAGATGCCAAGAACTTAATACGAGACCCCAAGTATGACTCTTATGTCATCCTATGAGTCATACCTGCGTGACTTATGAGCTGCCAACTGTCTTTTCTGTATAACTTCTAGGGTTATTTTGTAAAAACTATATATAGTTTAAGTTAGGGTTTTAGAAGGGAGTTCGACAAGGAGATATTTTACAATCATCTTTCAAAACTATTTTAGGTTTTTATATTAGTTCATTGTTTCTCTTCTAGATTACAATCATCTTTTGGGGATTGCAAATCTTGCGTTGTACTCATTGTTGATCAATTAAGCTTGTGGATTTGAAACTTGTAGTGCCTACTTTCTTTACTGTTGTTGGTAAAACTCTCATTTATCTCTTGTATGTCCAATTTTTCTTGTTTTGCATTAGCCATGAGTAGTTAAGCACCTACAACTTGGGGTTATGGGAACCACGGCTAGTTGACATGAGATAACCTAGGGTTATTGCATTTCTATGATTGGGGTTTTGCATGTATTATCTGTTTCCCTTTATTATGATTGTTGTTTGTTGTTGGCTAACACCAAACCCCGCCTACTATCACGATCCTAACCAAGGTAATGACGAATCAAAAGAGGAAAGTAGATGATAGGATTCGATCAATTTCTTCTCGTCTAATCAACCGAAGCTTACTAAGGGGAGGTTAACTGGGACAATTGGTAATAGTTAGTTGGCACACCATGGTTGTCGACTATGTGCCATGTGAAAATTCGATATTCACCTTCACAAGAGGGTTGGAAGAACCTAAGTTACCATCCTGCATGCTAATCTTCAATTATGGTGATGTTACCTAGAGTAGTTGAGTCAATGAACCATGGGGAACACAATTCCCAAGTTGTCCCCCGCATAGTAGTATAGTCATAATTTTACTTTTGTATTTGAATCACAAACCTCCCCCCCCATTTAGAGATGTTAGTTGTTGATGCTTGGAATGATTAGAAGTGAAATCTTGTAGTGAAGCCCTGTATTCCCTGTGGATTTGATCCTAATCTTTGGTTATATTAATGCTTACAATGACCGCTTTCTTATGGGAACGTTAATATCAGAATATCACCTGCCCCTGTAGAAATTATTTGCTATGTGATTTATATACCTCCTCTTCCCTAATCCTCCCCATAGCGTAAGTCCAGAGTCCAGCTGCCCTTAGATATTATGTGCTATATGATTTGTTGCTTTTTTGCCATGCTTCCGCAAACCTAGGATGTGCTTACATGCTCATGAGGCTTGTTTGGGATCCCACTCGGGTTTCCATTTGTAGTGTAGTATCTAGGCCCTAGGCTTAGCTCATGATAGATGTAGACATTTACTGATCTGGAGCTACAAGGTAGAACACATGGGGGCCTCGTCAGACCATATATAAAGTTTCTCAAGTGTGACGATGGTCGCTGGTGCCGATGAGAACTGGCACTGTTGAAGAGGTCTCTAGTACCTTGATGGATTCTGGTGCCAATGATACCTCGATGGACACTGGTACTGGTAGAGAGATATAAAGAGGAATATATGTCAATGACAGAGTATATGGATGTACCACAACAATAACATGCCTAGGCAGACTCTGGTGCAACTAAGCAATATACAAATATATTACAATAATAATATGTCTAGGCGGGCTCTGGCACGGCCAGCAAAATGTTGATATAATATAACAATCACATGTAAATAACACCACAACATGAATACTAACGCATGAAACTTAGTCATATCATATGCACCCATGGATTAATATCAAGTGTCGCAACTAATGCTCAAACCATCATGGTATTTTAGATCATCATAATTATATCATTAATTGAGAGTGTTAACTATATTGGACCTAACTCATCCCAATAGGTCTCACAAGAATCATTTAGTCACATTCTATCTCAAGTCCTCATCAATTCATCATAATTCAATAAGTTATCATATGTTCAAGATAATACGAAAATTCGGCTCAACTAGAATCACTTTCCAACATTATTTCAATACAAAAACTTAATTGCATAGTTATCCATCTAAAGCTCACATTTATCTCATGACAAGGTCAATAACCCAAATCTGAAACGACCCCAAAAAGTGCCTGAAAATGTGCCTCGAAAGTGCCCAGAATTGTAATTTCCATATTTCTCAAAATCCATGTGCGATATTAAAAATTTGACTTCATATTCTTGTTTAGGTAGTCAAATTGAGTGTAAAATGGGTCTAACCATGATTTCAGAGCAAACAATTAGCAATTTTGATTTTCCAAGAATGCAAATTCTAGTGAGGTTTGCACGCCCCTACTACAATGCTGCTAGGGCGCGCAGATGAAGAAAACTTAATTTTACGATAGGTCCACGATGCAGACCCATTAATAAATTTTGACCAGTTAATTTTTGTGCGGTCCAAGATTTTTGGGTCTTGGGCCTAATGATTCTCAAACATGAATGAAACGACCCCCAAAAAGAGCCTGAAAATGTGCCTCGAAATGCTCAAAATTTTAAATTCGATATATCTCAATATCCGTGTAAGATATCAAAAATCTGACTTCACATTATTGATTAGGGGTCAAAATTAGGGGGAAAAGTGTTGATTAATGGTTTTACAATGGATTTTCTTATATGATTTCATCTCTATATTTCATGGTTTTATTCTAGCATTACACACCCTCTAAGTGTTTGATAAAATGTTCAGATAGGGTTTCTTGAGGAATGGAAGGTCCAAAACATGTCTTATGAGTTGAATAACTTTATGATTATGAAATGAATGTTTATATGAGCTATTTTTATGTGAAGCATCTATGCTATTCTAAGATAACCGCCTTGGTGGAGGGTATGATGTCCATTAACCATTGTTGAGGGGTTGATACCTTGACCACCTAATTAAAGGGTGTGATGTCCATTAACAAGCAAGGGGTTGATACCTTAGTCACCTAAATTGAGGGTGGGATGTCCATTAACTGGTAAGGGGTTAATGCCTTGTCCACCTAAATAGAGGGTGGGATGTCCATTAACTAGCAAGGTGTTGATGCATTGGCCACCTAAATGGAGGGTGGGATATCTATTAACCATTGTTGAGGGGCTGATACCTTGGCCACCTTGATAAAAGATGTGATGTTCATCTACTAATTAAAGGGTATATACCTTGATCACCCTCAAAGGGGCTGCCAAACCTTAGATTCTAAGCACTAGTTGCTCGGTCTATGATAATGGTCTCCTTATACTTATGTATTATGATTTATATAAGCATGATTTTACTTCAAGTATTATTCATATATGTCATATTGTTACTATGCTATCCATTGTGTATATTTATGCATTTCCATTGTGTTGCCTATCTCTTGTTGCATTGCAATCTACACACATAATACATTCAAATGTACTAACCATACTCTATGCCTACATGATATTACCATGTAGGAACCAGAGCTCCATTTGGTCATCATCCTTCTCTATGTGGCTAGTGGCTTCCATTCAAGCTAGTTGGTGAGTCCTTATGTCTGTGGGCAATATCTATGTTCTTATGCTATATATTGAAGACTACCTTTCCTTTTTCATATACTTTGAGTATGAGGGTGAGCCCGGTTGCTTGTCTTGGCCCCCGCTAAGTTCTATGTTAGATATGTTATTGGACAAATATGTATTATGCTTGAGCTTTGACTCACGTATGTTATTCAAGATATTTAAATATGAGCCTCTCTCCCATAGTCCCAATTTCCCCTTGTGTATGTTTCTTATGATGAACTGTCTTACTTTTGCGACCAAGGATGTGTGATGATATACTATGAGGCTTATTTGGATTTATTTGGGTTTTCCAGGATGCCCTCACTATGCTTGCCCAAGTTTTGGCCAACCAAGTCAACCAATGGGCCCAAGCTCCTCATGCTACTACCCTGGGAGCTAGAGTAAGGGACTACATAAGGACGAATCCTCCAGTTTTTTATGGGTCAAAGGTAGATGAAGATAAGATTTTGACTATCATGGGTGTTGGGCCAAATGAAAAGGAGGAGTTAGCAGTGTACCAACTCAAAGGGGTAGCCCAAATATGATATGATCAATGGAAGGGGAGAAAGGAAATGGTAATATGGTTCTATGGGAGGAGTTCAAAGTGGCCTTTCTTAATCGATTCTTTCCACTTGAGCTTAGGGAAGCTAAACTGATGGAGTTCATGAACTTGAAATAAGTTTCCATGAGTGTGAGAGAGTATGCCCTAAAATTCATAAACTAGAAATAAGGTGCTATAAGTGTGAGGGAGTATGCCCTCAAATTTACCCAACTTTCAAAATATGCTCCTCAATTGATGTAATGCAAGGACTAGGATGAATAAATTTGTAATGGGTGTCTCTGACCTGGTAAGTGAGGAATGTCGGTCTGTTATATTGATTGGTGACATGGATTTGTCCCGATTGATGACATATGCCAAACAAATGGAGGAAGAAAAGATGAGGAAGAAGAGGGGTAAGGAGGCCAAGAGGGCCCATTTTAAAGAAAAGTTCCAGAGTCCCAAGGAAAGAAAGGTTATGGTGCCTTATGCTAGATGCCTAAGGTTTGGTAGATACCATGATGGCCCATGCTTGAGAGGTATCGATGCTTGTTTTAGAAATGGGGAGATGAGTCATAAGATGAATGATTGTCCTCGTAAGCACAACAAAGGTAAGGGTGGTGAGGTTTATCTAGGGGTTTCTCCAAGATGTAATCAGTTTTATGCTTTTCAAAGGAGGCAAGAGGTAGATGGGGCGCCCG
>DF363227.1:10586-22130 GCA_000787875.1 Solanum virginianum
AAGTTAAGATGACAGACACCACGGAGGATTATGCGAGTGAATGAGAAGCTAAGTGTTTAGAATAAGAATAAATAGTAATGAAGGAGTTTAAACTAATTTTAGAGGTCCCAAATAGGAGTCACTCAGCCCATGGAGGCTTCTACAATGCGTTATCTTTGCTTAAAACTTTTAGAAATTAAATTCCAAGCATTACTAAAGCTATATGAAAATTTGGGTCCTTACAACTGGCTATATGCCTGCTATGCGTCTGTTAATTTTCAAACTCAGACTATCAAATTTCAATTTTTGAATGAGCCAATTATTAAGTGGAAAAGAGATTCTGTTGTGCTAAAGGGTAAGTTTATTTCTTACCTCAAGGCCCGGTGACTGATTTCTAAAGGATGTATCTACCACCTCATGTGATTCAAGTCTGATGATGTTGGGTCCCCTACTATCAAGTCTGTCCCCATTGTGAGTGAGTTTCTCGATATGTTTCCTGAGGATCTGCCTGGAGTCCCTCCTGATAGGGAGATTGACTTCGAAATTGATATTCTTCCTGACACCCAACCTATTTCTATTCTTCCATATAGAATGGCCCCTGAGGAGCTAAAATTATTGAACGAGTAGTTGAGGGATTTGGTAGAAAAGGGATTTATAAGGATAGGTGTCTCTCCATGGGGTGCTCCAGTCTTGTTTGTGAGAAAGAAGGATGGTTCTATGAGAATATGTATTCACTATCATCAGTTAAATAAGGTGACAGTCAAGAATAAGTACCCTTTTCCGAGGATTGATGATTTATTTGACCAACTTCAGGGTGCCACTATTTTCTCTAAGGTAGACCTTAGATCGGGCTATCACTTATTGAAAGTGAGAGAATATAACATCCCAAAGATGGCTTTTCAAACTTGATATGGTCATTTGAGTTCTTGGTGATGTCATTTGTATTGACAAATGCACTTGTAGTCTTTATAGATTTGATGAACAAAGTATTCAGGCAGTATTTTAAAATATTCGTGATCGTGTTTATCGCTGATGTTTTGGTGTATTCCAGAGATGAGGAGGACCATGCCAATCACCTCATGATCACTTTACAGATGTTCTGGGACAATGAGTTATATGCAAAGTTTTCTAAGTGTGAGTTTTGGCTCAAGTCTGTAGCCTTCCTAGGATATGTGATTTCTGGAGATGGAACTCGATGGATACTCAAAAGATAGAGGCAGTCAAAAACTGGCAAGACCAACCTTACGGACCGAGATAAGGGGTTTTCTGTGATTAGCTAGCTACTATCAGAGGTTTTTTGAAGGATTTTCTTCTCTATCTGCACCGTTGACCAAATTGACTCAGAAGAAGGTTAAGTTCCAATGGTTTGACGAATATGAGAAAATCTTCCAAGAGCTGAAGACGAGGTTAACTACTGCACGGTGTTGACCTTATTTGATTGGATGAATGGATTTGTCATTTACTGCGAAGCTTCAAGGGTAGGATTGGGATGCGTGTTGATGCATAAGGGAAAGGTTGTCACCTATGTTTCTAGATAACTTAAGGTGTATCAAAAGAATTATCCTACTCATGACTTAGAATTGGCAACAGTGGTGTTTGCTCAAACTATGGCACTATTATTTATATGGAGCACATATGGATGTATTCATAGAGCAAAAGAGCCCGCAATACGTCTTCACCCAAAAAGAACTTAATCTGAGGCAGAAGAGATAGCTTGAGCTACTCAAAGACTATGACATGAGCATCCTATAGCATTCAGGTAAGGCTAATGTGGTTGCTGATGCTTTTAGTAGGTTGTCCATGGGAATCACCACCCATGTGTAAGAGGAGAAGAAAGAGTTAGCCAAAGAGCTTCATAGACTGGCATGATTGGGAGTTCAACTAGGTGAATTAGACGAAGGAGGAGTTCTTATGCAAAGTGGATCTACATCATCTCTAGTAGTGGAGGTGAAGGAGAAACAAGATCAATATCCTGTATTATTGCAGTTGAAGGAGGATTTGTATAAGAAGAAGGTGATGGCATTCGCCAAAGAGGTAGATGGAATATTGAGGTACCAAGGCAGATTATATGTTCTCGATATTGATGGTGTTAGAAAGAGGATCATGGTAGAGGCCCACAGTTCCAGATACTCCATCCATCCAGGGTCTACCAAGATGTATTATGACTTGAGAGAAGTCTACTAATGGAGTGGAATGAAGAGAGACCCGAATTACCAACAAGTTAAAGTTGAGCACCAAAAGCCACGTGGAATGGCTCAATTTTGAGATTCCAGAGTAGAAATAGGAGATGATCAACATGGACATTGTCATAGGCCTACTAAGGTCCCATATACAACATGATTTAATTTGGATGATAATTGATCGGATGACTAAATCCACACACTTCTTAGAAGTTAAGATGACAGACACCACGGAGGATTATTGTCATGTCCCAGGAGGGTAACCTTGGCATGGTGGCACTCAAAAACCATTGTTAACCCCCAAGAGAACCACTTGGCCTTATCATCACATCAAACTCAATAGCGGAAGAATAACTCAATAAATAAGCATCAAAGATGAGCATATATACATATAGAAATAACTCTACTGTATCATAGTATCAATGGAAATAGTTTACATACAGAGACTTATCCAAAACCTCCACTAAAATATCTATGAAGCTTCTACTTAACAGTCTAGAAATGTGCCATGATATGCTATAGGCACCTTAATCAAAGAAAGAAAAGTACTCAAAATAATGAAAGATAAAAGGGCTCCTCCGGGATACTAGGAGGGCTCACCAAACTCAAGGGATATACTGATCCGGACCTCAACGATGCACGTGCTAAAACCCTCTATCTGCTGTATCTACATCATAAAATAATGCAAGACCAAAATGAACATCAGTACATAGAATATACTGGTATGTAAAATGGCTTAAGAAAATAAGGCTCAACTTATTCATCTCAACTCAATAACTCATTCTCAACTCTATGTATGCATATTTGAAGTAAATATTGCTTTAAAAATATGTATATGATAAATAGACTCATTTTGAAATACCATGTTCAATCAAGGTTGCTTGGGAGTTTCTCTTAATCGATATACCTCCCACCACCTATAATTAGATGATAGACAATGAATATATCATCGTTGCCTCGCCCGTCCTTAACGTGCCACGAAAAAGAACACATCAACTCTCCCTCATGGATCTGTAAGGGGGTGTCCACTTGGGGGACAAGATCACCAGTATTATGCTAAAATAATGGTCCTACAATGGCAACATAGTTCAGGGGTGCTCCTTAATCACCCAACTCGGTGTGCTCAATATTCCTCCCAAGACTAAAATATGCTCAACATCATCAGTCAACTCAATCCTTAATGCTCAATCAATCAACTCAAATCTTAACCTCATTTGGGTTATCTCATCTCAAGTACTCATTATCTTATCTCACTAATACAAATAGTCAACTTAAGTCAAACTCAACA
Source organism: Solanum virginianum (assembly GCA_000787875.1). Classification (NCBI taxonomy): domain Eukaryota; kingdom Viridiplantae; phylum Streptophyta; class Magnoliopsida; order Solanales; family Solanaceae; genus Solanum; species Solanum virginianum. The sequence goes on from DF363227.1 coordinate 14,034, forward strand.
ATTCATGCCATGCAATCCATCAACTCGGATCAACTCAAATAACTGTCATTAAGACTCACTTAAATTGACTCATCATGTAATGCAAGAAAGATACTCATATGTGGTAGCATATATGACTCAATGCAATATGTTCTTTATACTCAATTTTCTCAACTCAAGATACTCAACTCCAATGCTCTACTCAAATCTCCAAACTTCACCTCAACCCAACATATGCATAGATTCCTTATAAATCATAAAAATTTAAAATTAATGCTATCAAGTATAAAACTATAGTTCAATACCATACTTAGAGTATATAATGCAATACAACTTCATAAAATATCAAATGAATGCATAATAAGTACAAAATCTCAATATTTAGATAATAAAATTCCTCAAATCTTAACTCTTTTACTAAATCTTGACTCAATGAATTGATGGGGCATGTGAAGAACAAGTTATCACACTTTGGTAACCTTTACATACCTAGGAGTGTAGAATCTTGAAGTATTGTGGAAGAAATTGGAAGATCTCTCAAGTTCTCCTTCAAACCCTAGCCCTTTTTCCTCTCTTGAATTTCTCTTCAATGCCTTAGAGAGAATATTTCAATATCAAAAAGGCTATTTGATATGTTTTGGGGTTGATATAGGTATAAAAATGTTGACCCTAGGCTTAGAAATGGTGGGAAAGGACCAAAATAACCTTTCTTAAAAGGGTATGGAAAGTGGCCTACGAGCCACCTTATGACTTATGGTGGTCCTACAACTCATAGAAACCCTATTGTAAACTTTTAGCCCAATTTTTGGAGTCTCTAGAACTTGCTACGAGCCCATACTACGACATGCTATGACTCATAGAAGGTGGTTGTAAAGTCTGTGGCTGAAATCTGTAGTTTTCTGACATTTTCTATGAGTTGCACATATGGGTCGTAGTCCAAATTATGACTCATAACTATGTCTCGCAGATGCAACTCTACAGTGACAGTCTTCAATAAAACGGCCATAGCTTTTGATTCCAAACTCGAAATAAGGTGAAACTAGTTGCATTGGAAAACTAACTCAAAGGGGTTTCATTTGGTATGTAGTGGGTCATCCAGTGCTTTGTGTCTAAAAGTTATGATCTTTTAAAGTTGACCTAAGCACAATCCAACACTCAAAACTTAATTTATAGAAAGGTTTTGAACTCGTCTAAGTACTAGAAGTCTCTTATGAATCTAATACACTTCCAACATATAGAAATGAGGCTTGGAATATAGGTACATATGAGGGTAGTTATGAGGTGTCACAATTATACCCGATTGTACATAACTGAGATTGTTAGATTGCATGGCATTCCTATCTCCATTATCTCAGATAGATAAACTCAATTTACAGCCTAGTTTTGGAGATCTTTTTAGAAGGTTTAAGTACGAATGTGCACTTTAGAACTGTTTTCCACCCGCAGACAGATGACCAGAAAGAGTGTATAGTTCAGACTTTAGAGGAAATGTTGAGAGCTTACACAATTGACTTTAAAGGTAATTGGGATGACTATTTGCCTTTGATAGAGTTTGCTTACAACAATAAATTCCATTCAAGCATTCAGATGGCCTCATATGAAGCACTTTATAGGAAAAGGTGTAGGTCGCCAATTGGATAGTTTGAGGTAGGTGAAGCAAAGCTGATCAAGCCAAACTTGGTTCATCAATATATGGAGAAATGAAGATCATTTGAGAAAGTTAAGGACTGGACAGAGTCGACAAAAATCCTACACTAATGTCAGAAGAAATTTAAAGTTTGAGGTCAATGATTAGATGTATTTGAAAGTATCGCTCATGAAGGGTGTGATGAGATTTGGAAAGAAAGGTAAGTTGAGCCCAAGGTACACTAGCCCTTATAATAAAGAGAGTGAGCAATGTGGCATATGAGTTAGAACTACTATCAGAATTAGAGGCCATCCATCTAGTTTTCCACATTTCTATGCTCAAGAAGTATTTGATTGATCCACAATTGGTTGTATCCATCGAGAGAAATGGAGTGAAAGACAACCTGAGTTATGAGAAGATTCCTGTTCAAATCCTTGATCATCAGGTTCACAAGTTAAGAACTAAAGAGATTGTTTCTGTCAAAGTGCTATGGAGGAATCAATTTGTAGAAGAAGCTAAGTGGGAGGCAGAGTAGGATATGAAGGCCAAATACCCTCATATAATTTTGCCTGCTGATAATGAGAGAGTCAATGATAATAAATTTCCTCTAAATTCTTGGATTCCCATTCCTTGAGTCCTCCTTTCATTCACAATATGATAGGCGATAGAGTTATAGAGTCTGAGTGTGGATGGATGTGATTTGTTGATTGTTTGATTGTTTTACTTGCTAAGTTTCTTGATTGGTTAACTGCATGAGTGAGTTGAGAACAAGTTGATTGTTAGAGTCCATAGGGATATTCATGTCTTGACCTAAATCTCTAGATTTCTCTTCATTCGAGGATAAATAATTCCAAAAGGGAGATAATGAACACCCCCTAACTCTTTCTACCTAATTTGGAGTTAATGTGCAGGAGATGCTGAGAACAATCTGAGAAAACCTGCAGAAGCAGGTTTATAAGAGCTATTACGACTCGTAAATGGGTTTATGACTCATAGAAAATGGTCTCAAAGAAAATCCCAGTGACTTAAGTTTTAGGACCCTTCAGTTTATGAGAGGAGTTTGTAACTTGTAGTACACTTTATGACTCGTAAAGGAGGGTTTCGTGACAAATTCCAGTAAAATCCAATTTTAGATCCCCTTGTTCACGAATAGTTGTCTACGACCTGTAGAATAGTTTACGACTCATAGAAGAGGTCTTGTACTAATTTCTAGTAACTCAAATTTTCAGACCTCAATTTTATGAGAGGTAGTCTACGACTCATAGAATACTCTACGACTCGTAGACGGGGTCTTATAGACTCGATTGACAGTTATAATGAGGGGTATTTTTTTATTACAATCTTTATCCCATTGAACCTTAGGTAATTTTAGGCTTGAATAAAGCCTTAGGATAACACTCTGAGCCATTATTCATTAATCTTCATAGTTTAGAGTTCGTGAGAGCACTAGAGGAGAAAAGATGAGCTAGGGTTTTCAATTCAAGGGCAAAGTTGATTGAAGATTGATTGTTCCTCTTATTCCCAGGTATGTAAGGCTTACCAAAGTGTCCTTTCTTCACATACCCCTTTCATCATCTTGAGTTAAGATTTAGAAAAGAGTTGAGATTTGCAAAATTCTACTACCCTAACTTTAAATCTTTGGTTTCATCATGAGGTCTTACTATACTACATGAGATAATTGCTATATTACATAAGTATTGATATAAGATTTACACATTTATTTCATACTTAATATCATGAAGCCTAAATCACATGATTTTATAAAGTTCTATTCATATCATTAAATATTTGAGTTGATGTAAATTGAGCATTTAGAGTTGAGTAATTTGAGGATGATTGAGTATAAGGAGCATGTTGCATTGTGTCACATATATTACTACATATGAGTATTTTGCTTGCACTACATGAAGAGTCATGTTAAGTGAGTCTAAATGACCATTTGAGTCTGAGTTGAATTTGATGATTTGCATTAATTGAATGAGTTGGTGAATGATTGAGATGAGTTGACATAAGATACCCCAAAAGAGTTGAGTTTTGAGTTGATTGATGAGTTAATTGGTGAGTCGAGCATATTTTAGTCTTGGGAGGAGTACCGAGCACCAAGCGAGCAGTGAGTATACATCTACTTTAACCCATAGAATTACATTACTTGCATAGGATAGTCGTTATAGATCATTCTAGCGACTCTTTTCCCACAAGTGGACATTTATTATGGATCTAAGAGAGAGTTAATCACCCTTTTTCATGGAAAATAAAGGGTGGGCGTGGAAATGATGTCGCCTTCATTGTGCATCACCTAATTAAAGGTGGTGGTATGAGGATGTCGATTAGAGAAACTTCTTAGCAATATTATTTGAACATGATATTTTAAACTGAGTCTATTTCTATTGTGTATATTTTCAAAAGCATGTTTTTCTCTAAATTTGCATGTGATGAGTCGAGCATGAGTTATTAAGTCGAGACATGTGAGTCGAACCTTATTTCTTGAGCTATTTTATATACCAGTATATTATATGTACTAATGCCCATTTGAACCTGCATCATTTTATGATGAAGATACAGGTGATAGAGGATCTCTACACACACATCATTGAGGCTCGAATTCAGTACACTTTTAGAGTTAGTGAGCCCTCCTTGTTCTCTAGAGGAGCCCTTTTATCTTCTGTTGATTTAGTTCTTTTCTTTACTTTTAGTCAGGGTGTTCATGTCCTGCCATGACTAAATCTGGATTTGTTGAGTAGAGGTTTCACAGACCTTGAGTAGAAGAGTATTGAGTATTGATATGTCTCAACATACTTTTATTTGAGATTATGATATAGTGAAGTTATCTATTTCATTCTACTTTCCTATATATGATGCTCTTTTTATGAGTTCATTCTTCCACTATTGAGTACGATGTGACGATGAGGCCAAGTAGTTCTCTCAGGGGCTAGCAATAGTCTCTGAGTGTCAGCCATGCCAAGGGTACCGTCCCAGGGTGTGACATAATCCATCTTAATCAATCATATCAATTAGTCTCATGAGGACTCTCAATATTCAATCAGTTCTATCACAATCGAGCCTTTCAGCCTATCAATCATGTAACCAATTCTCAATTATGTCTCTTAGAGAGCTGAGACCAATCATTAAAAGTGCAATCAATTAGACCAATCTTTATAGTTCAATTATGAATACTCACAGGATTATCAAGTTCTATCAACCTATCATCAGGTCACATCACAATCACAATCAACATTCTCAAATCAAGGCTCTAGACTCAATTCCAAGGTTCATTCATGTATTCTTTTACAAGGTAACATATAGGGTTTATGAAATAACTCATGTAAAAGTATTTATTTAGCAAATCAAGTTTATGATGATCATCAATATGTGAAAATATGTAGTATATGTATAATTCACAAGAAAACATTCAAGAAAACGTACATTAAGACTCAATATTTTCACCTATCAATCTATCTAAATCAGGGGGTACTGAAGGAATAATTCCATGCTTTAGATTATCCTTACATACCTGGAAATTTGAAGAACAGTAAACTCTCAGAGAATTTCTACTCATGTGCTTTGAACCCTAGCTTTCTCTCCTTCCTCGATGCTCTGTAGAGTTTATAAGTGTCTTTGAGGAGTAATACCGTTAGGGTAATGATAATAGTCTAAAATAATTCCAAAACATCATGGGTTTTAATTAGAAAGGTGCGAAAGGACAGAACTACCCTTCAGTAAAAATTGCCAAAGTGGACCACGAAACCCTTTTTAAGGCCCGTGAAATAGGTTATCAATTGTGGTCCTCTATTGTGGAAAATAGATCAAAATTATAAATTCCTAAATCTGATTCTACAACCTGTCAGACAGATCATGGACATGTTACAGGTCGTGTTCCCTCTCATAGAATAGGCCAAAATTATGGATTTTTGGATCCTATTTTATGACTTGACAGACGGGCCGTGGAATAGGTTATGGGTTGTGTTCCCTTTCGTAGAATCTCTTCTCTACTTAGCCAAAAATTTTCAACTTTGGAACACCTTTTACGACCTGGTCCACGGGTTGCACTCCAGACTATGGCTCATAAACCCACGCGTAGAACCAGGTCTAAGGACCTATTTTCACCTTCCAAATTTGTTGGGTGTTACATTTTCTCCCCTTTAGGATCATTCGTCCTCGAATAATAAGAGATCTAGGAACCTAATCAAGGCATGAATCCTATCCAAGACTCCAATAATCAAATGATTCATAAATCACTTATGCAATCAGTCAATTAGGCAATTAAGCAAGTAAAATACTTAAATAGTCAACAAATCAAATCAACTATCACTTTGACTCTAGGATACTGTCTCCAGTCAAACTCAGAATAGAGAAAAACTCAAGGATTAGGAATGAATCATTACATCATCTCTCTCATCATCAGCTACTAAGCAAACTAAAACAAAAAGGTGTATCTGGAAATCCAACTATGACAAGCAAAGGAGCATCAACCATCCACAATCACTGGGTTCGGCATGTAGGAGTAAATGGGGATACTTGGCCCTTATATCCTCTTCGGCTTCCTAAGTAGCTTCTTCAATAAACTGATTTCTCCACAATACCTTACTAAATGCGATCTCTTTGTTCCTCAACTTGTAAAACTGATGATCAAGGATTTCAGTGGGGATTTATTCATAACTCAAATTATCCTTTACTCCAATACTCTCAACAGGCACAATTAACTACAGATCTCCCAAACACTTCTTGAGCATGGAAATATGGAAGATCGGATGGATGACTGATAACTCTGGTGGTAGCTCCAACTTATAAGATATTTACCAACACTTTTACCTTCATAACCCAACCATTTTCACTGAATCCATGGTGGTAGCTCCAACTTATAAGATATATTGCCCACTTTTGTCACACCCCGGGAGGGTACCCTTGGCGTGGCCAGGACCAAGGACTATTGCTAGCCCCCAAGTGAACCACATGGCCTCATCGTCATATCAACTCGATGATGATGTTCATGCTCTAATAAGAAAGTGATGGCTGTCAGCAATTAACCTAACCAAAGGTTAGGGTTGAATCCACAGGAATACAGGGCTTGACTACAAGAGTTCACTATCAATCATTTCGAGCATTTATAACTAAAATCTCCAAATGGAGGGGGGGTTGTGATTTGATAACAAAACTAAAAATAAACACTATACTAACTATGTGAGAAAACACTCAAATTTAGGGACAACACGGGAATTGTGTTCCCCATGGTTAGTTGACTCAACTACCCTAGGCAACATAACTCTAATTGAGAATTCGCACGCAGGATGGTAACTTAGGTTCTTCCAGTCCTCTTGTGAAGGTGAAGGTCGAATTTCACCATAACGCTTGGTCGAGAACCATGGTGAGCCAACTAACCATTATCTATTGTCCTAGTTAACCTCTCCTTGGTAAGGTTTGGTTGATTAGATGAGAACACATCAATCGAATCCTGTCATCTGCTTTCCTTTTCCTATTAATTACTACCTTGGTAGGGATCGTGATAGTAGGCAGGGTTTGGTGTTGGCCACCACCAAACATCAATCAAAATGAACTGAAATAAATAATACATGCAAAACTGAGATCGTGATAGTAGGCAGGGTTTGGTGGCCACCATCAAATATCAATCAAAATGAAAGAAAATAAACAATACATACAAAACCCCAATCATAGAAATGCACAAAGCCTAGGTTATTCCAAGTCAACTATCCATGGTTCCCACAAACCCAAGTTGTGGGTGCTTAGCTACTTATGGCTAAGGCAAAACCAACAATAATGCAAATAAATGACATAGTTGAGAATTTTACCCAAGTAAATGAAGAACAATAGCACCACATATTGCAAACCACAAGCTTTGATGGATGGAGAATGAATACAACGTGTCTCTTGCAATCCCCAAAAGTGGGTTTTCCAATAAAAAGATAGAAATCTACTCTACACCCTAAAGATATTCTAGAGAGAATATTCAAAGTATTTTTTATTCAAAGATTCAAGTCTGGACTCCTCAAACAAAACCTAACATAAAGTATTTATAGTATTTACAATTTAACCCTAAAAATTAAGCAGAAAAGATAGTTGGCAGCAGGTACGTCTTGCAGTTACGACTCGTAAGACGACCTACGAGTCGTAATTGGGGTCTCGTATCAGGCACTTTGCATTTTGAACTTGACTGTTATGACCCCACTGGTATGAGTCATTGCTTAGACTACGACTCATATATTTTTCTTGTGGTTAAGGCCTATAATTTTTTGTCCAAAATTTTGGCTCTCTGTTTCTTTCTACGAACCCAACTATACAAGTCGTAGAGAGACCTACGACTCGTAGAATGGCCTCGTAGGGCTGACCTTCACTTAGCAGATTTTTTATTTTTTTACTCACTATTCCTTGCTGTGAGATCACCGTACGACTTGTACCTTGGGCTACGACTCGTAGGCAAGCTCGTATGTCTTGCATTTTAGCAAAATCTGCAACTTTCTCCAAAAATCGTGCCAACC
>DF363227.1:22186-37328 GCA_000787875.1 Solanum virginianum
TTTTTGCAATAAAAACACAAAAATACAAAAATCATAAAAAGTGGCATTAAGGACTCACAAAATCCCTTGTTTTAGGCATCAAATGTGCTGCATTTTAACAACACCCTCAACTCAGAACTGTTGTTTGTCCTCAAGTGATGACTCAATCTAAGTAGACAATGAGAAACACATAGTAGTGACTCTAATGGCATTTACATCATTACTCTAATTTAGGTACCCAACCTTCATTTTCAAAGTCAGATTGCGAAGCTACTAAGCAAACTAAAACAAAAAGGTGTATCTGGAAATCCAACTATGACAAGCAAAGGAGCATCAACCATCCACAATCACTGGGTTCGTCATATGCCAATCAAGCAGTGCAAATGCCCTTACAGAAAAAAAGTCCCTCTTACTTATTAAAAATATTTGGAATTCAGAGACTGCGCAAGCATTCTGACTCTCACAAATGAAATTCATGCAAAATGACTAACACCATAGGCTTGCCTCTATACTCAACTTTCGGATAGGTGACACAGTGTATTTGGATCACTTGAGGACTTAATGGCTTGTAACATATGGTCATGGGGCTTTGGTATGACATTTTAGGAAAGTAGTGGCTAAAAGCTATCCTTGAACCATATTTACCAACACTTTTACCTTCATAACCCAACCATTTTCACTGAATCCACTCTTATTCTCCTATTTCAAGCTTTTCCTAGGTACCTTCTTTCTCTTTTTCAGTTGTGCCTTATTTTTGAACTCATTTTGCTATTCACTTCAATCCAAGGAACTTTTATTTTCTTTTTCTCACCCGGCTCATGACTTTTTATTTCTTTCTTTCTTTCCTAACTGGACCTTATTTTCATTACTTTACCACAATAAAGGCCACCCTAAACTTAGGCTTTTAGCCCGAGGTGAAGTACACAATATCTATTCCCCAAACCAAGGCCACTATTTGTAGCCACCCTTAACTTAGGCTTTTAGCCTCAATCAAGGTTCACATGTTTTAGGATAGACCGGGGCTAATATCAAGGTATTTCATAAAACAAAGCTAAGCTAGCTAGGTATCAAGAAAGAATGAGTGTAAGAGAGGCTCAAATAATAGAAACAAGGGATCAACTATCACATTTGGCAGGTAATTTAAGCAAAAGTGGGCTTACTAAAAGAACAAAGGCCTAAGATTCCTTCCAAATCAACCATATCACCAAACAAATTTTAGAGTAATAAGGCAAGTTCTGAGTCAACACATGACAAATGAATGTGGCCAAATAAGCTCACAACACATACGGCATCACACATAAAATCAAGTATAGACTCATAGGTCATACTTCAAGTATCAACTTGCCTTCTCATTATCAGAACAAACATTACCAGATAATTAATATGCATGATTGCACTAATAACCAACAATCTCAAAAATTTGAGGGTACTGAATTTTCAACAAGATCTAAAAAGTATTTAAAAACTATGTATACCCCAAAAGACAATACTACTATGCATCTACAAATTATCTACGCTACCGAGACATGCCAGTTCAATAGAACATTAAAACATCCACAAGAAAAAAATAAACACGGCAAGAAAACCTTGGGATCAAAAATAGGAGAAGTTATAGACTTGATATTACTTAGACTTCACCCAAATTCATAACTTTCCACACCCCACCAAAATAGAATACTTTGTCCTCAAAGTAAAAATCGCAAGAAGAGAAACAAGGGGCATACCTTTGGTTGCCTTCCAGGAAGCGCCTGATTTATTGTCGCGCCACGAGAGGATACTGTTTGTACTCATGCTACTTTAAGGTCCTAATCTTGCACTATCTTAATTTCTTCCATATTACCCATGTATAATTTGACCCTCTGGCCATTGACCTTGAAAATTTTACCATCCATGCTTTCTAACTTGATAGCTCCATTGTTAAAATGCGCACCACTCTGAAAGGTCCCATCCACTTGTATCTGAGTTTTCTGAGAAACCATTTTAACCTAGAGTTGTGGAGCAACACCATCACTCTTGGAGAAAAATGGTGGTTCTCGATCCTGCGATTATGCTAAATTTTCATTCTTTGCTTATACAAGGTGGAGCTCTCATATGCCCGCAGGTTGAACTCAACGAGTTCATTAACTTGCATTAGCCTAGATGTTGCTGCTTCATTCTAGTCTAGATTTAGCTTTTTCAATGCCCATGATGCTTTGTGTTCAAGTTCAACTTATAGGTGACAAGCCTTCCCAAACACCAATTGAATTCTGTCGTCTACTACCTTTTTCCAATTCGTCACTACCTTGGTTGGGATCGTGATAGTAGGTGGGGTTTGTTGTTGGCCACCATCAAGCATCAATCAAAATAAAGGAAAATAAACAATACATGCAAAACCTCAATCATAAAAATGCACAAAACCTAGGTTATTCCAAGTCAACTACCTATGGTTCCCACAACCTCACGTTGTGGGTGCTTAACAACTCATGGCTAAGGAAAAACCAACAATAATGCAAATAAATGATATAGTTGAGAATTTTACTAAGCAAATAAAGAACAAAAGCACCACTAATTGCAAACCACAAGCTTTGATGGATGGAGAATGAATACAATGTATGTCTTGAAATCCCAAAAATGGGTTTTCCAATAAAAAGATAGAAATCTACTCTAAACCCTAAGGATATTCTAGAGAGAATATTCAAAGTATTGTTTTTCAAAGATTCAAGTATGGACTCTTAGATAAACCCTAACATAAAGTATTTATAGTATTTGCACCCTAAAAAATAAGCAGAAAAGATAGTTGGCAGTATGTACCACTCGCAGGTAAGACTAGTAGGGCGAGTCGTAATTGAGGTATCAGGCACTTTGTATTTCTTACTTAACTTTTATGACCCACCTGGTACAAGTCGCTGGTTGGGCTATGACTCGTATGTTCTTCCCATGGTCTAGGCTTTCAAGTCTTGGTCCAATATTTTGGCTCTCTATTTCTTGCTAAGAACCCACTTATACGAGTTATAGGTCTACTTACGACTCGTAGAGTGGCCTCGTAGGGTTGACCTTCACTTAGTAGATTTCTAATGTTTGCTCACTGTTCCTTGCTACGAGATCACCTTACGACTCATAGTTTGGGCTACGACTCATAGGTAGGCTCGTATGTCCTGCACATTAGCAAAATCTTTAACTTTCTCCCAAAATCAAGCCAACCAAACTTTTCTACAATAAAAACACAAAAACACATAAACAACCATAAAAGGTTGCATTGAGGACTCACAACATCCCTTGTTTAAGGTATTAAATGTGCTGCAATTTGAGAACACATCACTTGACAGCAAATAAATAGTACTCAAATAAAAAGATATCATGTGATTAAATATACATATGTGTATATAACATCAAATAACTTATGGTTTCAAATGTATAAATTTGGAATACATAATACTCAACAATCCTCTACTCAATGTCTATGAAGCCTCTACTTAACAATCTAGATGTCATGACAGGCCATGAACACCTCAACTCAAAGAAAATAAAAAATACTTCATGACAATAAGAAGATAGAAAGGCTCCTCCAAAATGCAAGGAGGGCTCACCAACTCTGGAATGTACTGATATAGAATTCAAGGTACAGGGGCTGAAATCCTCTATCTCCTATATTTGCATCATAAAATGATGCAGTCCTAGAATAGATGTCAGTATACGAAATATACTGGTATGTAAAATAGCTCAAGAAAATAAGGCTCGACTCACTCATCTCGACTCAAAAACTTATGCTTAACTCAAACTCATGCTCAACTCATCATATGCAAGTTTAAAGTAATTCATGCTTCGAAAATATACTTGGTAAAATAAGCTTGGTAGTGCTAATCTCAGTTTAAAAATATCATACCCAATCAAAATAATATTGTTGGGAGTTTCTCTTAACCGACATCCTCATCCCACCACCTTAAGTTAGTTGATGCACAACGAATCAGCATCAGCCCGCCCTTAACTTGCCATGGAAAAGGGTGATCAACTCTCATTTAAATCTATAATAAATGTCTACTTGCAGGACAAGAGCAGTCAGACTAGCTATAATGACTATCCTACGCTAGCAACATAGTTTTGTGAGTTAAAGTAAAAGTATACTCGCTCCCTAATTGGTGCTCTATACTTCCTCCAAGACTAAAACATGCTCAACTCATCAATGACTCATTATCATCATAACACAACCCATCATCATCATCATCATAACTTAACCCATCATCATCTCATCATTATCTCATCATCATCTTCAATAAATATATTTTGAAAAAATTTGTATTTGCATCATCATCAATGTACTCAAAATATCATTTTAAACTCAATGCTCAATTTCATCAAAACTCATGCTCATGTAGACTTAGTAAAAATATGCTCAAAACTCATGCTTATATACAAAAATGACGATCAAATTCAATTTGACAAAATGCATAAGAAAAAGGATAAGATATAACCATCATTTTTGGTTCATGTGAATAAAGAACATGAACATACATCTAAATCAATTTCTCAACTCTAATACTCAATTTACTCAACTCAGAATGCTCAATAACTCAAGTCGAAGTACTCGACTCAAATATTCAACTCAAGCCTTCAAAACTCAACCTCAACTCAAAATATGCATAGATTTCTCATAAATCGTGAAATTTAGAATTCATGCTATCAAGTGTAAAACTTTAGCTCAATACCATATATGAATGACATAATGTAATAAATTTCTATAAAACATCAAGAGAATCCATAATAAGTTCATAATCTTAATATTTAGATGATATAATTTCTCAACTTTTTCACCAAACCTTGACTCAAAAAGTTGAAGGGGCATGTGAGGAACAAGATATCACACTTTAGTAAGCCTTACATACCTGGAAATTGAAGGAACAATCAAACCTCAATGGGTTCTTGGGTGGGAATCAATAATCTTGCTCTTTCTCCTTTCTCCTCCTCTTGCTCAAGAAAATCCTATTTGAAGATGGAAGAAAGTAAGGCTAAGGATCTGATTTGGTTTCTCCTTTCTCCTCCTCTTGCAAAAGAAAATCCTATTTGAAGATGGAAGAAAGTGAGGCTAAGGACCTGATTTGGGACTTATATTTAGTCCCAAAATGGTTGAGGGTTAAGGGAATCAGACGGGAAAGGACCAAATTAACCTCTCTTAAAAGCTATCAAAATCCCATTACGGGCCTCGTTATGACCAATATACAATACTACGACTCGTAGGACCCCTCTCGTAACCCTTTGGCATAATTTTAGAGTCTTTGAATGTTGATACGAGCCCATACTACGACTCATACCCCGACCTACGACTCGGAATAGAGGTTTTGTAGTGCAACTCTGCACTGACAGTCTTCAGTAAAATGGTCATAATGTTTGACTCCGAACTTGGAATAAGGTGAAAGTAGTTGCATTGGAAAGGTAACTCAGAAGGCTTTCATTTGGTTTGTTATGGGTCATCTAGAGCTTTGTGAGCTAAATGTTATGGTTATTTAAAGTTGACCCTTTTATAATTCAACACTAAAAACTCAATTTATAAGAAAGTCTTGAACTCGTCTAAGTACTAGAGGTCTCTTGTGACACTAAAAGACTTCCTACATATAGGAATGAAGCTTGAATCATAGGTACATATGAGGACAAAATTATTGGGTGTCACAATATCTCCCCCTTTGGGATCAGTCTTACTCGAATATGAGTAAGGATGGGCATCAAAGCATGAAAATACTCGGGACTCATCTTAATACTCACCCAACAATTCCAACTCTTAACTCTTCATCAACCTCAATAAAATCTACTCAAACTCAAGAATTAACACATCAGCGCAAGAATAGAAACATCAATTACATCAAGGATAGGAATATCCCTCAACATCCTAATCATCAAGCGTGAATGGAAAGTCGACATGCACTCAATTCAAATCGGTCGGCCACCTCAAAAGTGAGTTCAACTCTAATTGAGAATGGGATCATCAAGGTGCATAACACTCCATAGGTAACTCCCAACCTCACACCTCATCTCAACTACGCTCCCTTTCATAGCACTATATCGTTAATTTAAAGCTTAAAGCTTTTATTTAAATCTCTTCCTAATCACATCCTATTATTCTGGCAAGCCTAATTCTAAGCCCCAAAGTGCTATTCCTAAGATGATTATACTCCTACAAAGCTAACCCTCAACTCAAGTTCTATAATTCCTCAGAAATTTCCTTTAGAGAACACTACTCTCCCATCACTATATCTATTGCATCTACCTAAAACACTTACTCAAAATCATTAATAGCCTTCTCCAATCACTCATATAGTGACATCCACAAATTCAAGCCTATTATTTTTAACCACTTCAACTTTACTAGAGAATTATCAAGCCTACTTAACACTTCTACATCTGTCATTGAGTGAACTTCTCGTTTAAATGTACACTAACATGCTCTTGCCTAGAGATGCTCTAATCTAATCTTACTTATTTGCATCACATCACACTATCTCGTATTTCTCTTTCTCTATATCTACAACCTTAATCAAAAGAGGATATCATTATCATCACGTCAAAAAACATCCACACTCACCCATCAACAATAACTCATCTATTATCATTAATATCGCTATCAAGACTAGAAGGAAGGATTATTGGAAAAGCTTGAAGGAAAAGATCATAAGCATGATACATTTAAGTAATTAAATCTGAGAGCATTCGTAATATGATACAATGTCATTAGCCATTTTCAGACCTATCATGCATTTATGGATTTGAACATGTTGTGAAACTTAAGTTGCATCTCATAGGACATAAGGTTAGGAACTCTGAGGTTTTTTTTTCTTTTGCAAGATAGAGTACAATTGTTACTCCTCATCCTTCGGACTTATCATGAACAATGAATCAACATCAGGTATATGGGTTCAATCCAGAGGCATGGTGCTCATACGTAAGACAGGAATAAAGTTTCACCTCAACCTCGCTTTAAGCGATATAAGAGATTGAAAAACATCAACATCTCATCCTGATTAACTCATTATTATAAAAGCTCAAGACTCATATTGGTTTATCAACTCCCTATCTCCCCCTTGGCATAAAGATCCTCTTCCTAAATCTTTGAATCATCTCCCTTTACTAAGTTATAAGCATAGTGCTCTACATATCTTTGGGTATCACTATCCACCTTAACATCTCAAATCTATTGTTGTGCTATACTCAATGATGTAAAATCGCTATTAGAACTTCTTCTAGGATGCGACTCTTAACTTCCTTCTAGCTCTGTAGGCATTTTCCTATGCCTACTACTCTTATTGGTATGCATAATCGTTTTATATCACTCTTATCATCTAACCTCTTAGTCAAAATTACTTACATTCAACTTTTAAGCTCTAATATATATATGACTAGGGAAGTCTTGGATTACATGGCAAGACTCATCATCATTCATATATAAATACCCATCAACCTAATTACTAAAGGCAACAAAGAATGCTTACACTAGCTTGTTCTAACGACCCCAAAAAGTGCTCGAAAATGTGCCTCAAAATTGATCAGAATCATAATTTCTATGTATCTTAAAATTCACGCAGTATTTCAAAAATTTAACCTCATATTCTTGTTCAGGGGGTCAAATTTAGGGGGAAAGGGTCTAGCCCCGATTTTAGAGCAATCATACTAAAATTTAAAATTTTAATGTGACGATTTTAAGTGGCTCCTGAGCATTCTTAGCGAGATGCGCATTGGCTTATTTTTGTGCCAGTGGTCTCATTTTGGTCTAAGACTTTTATGTCTTGGGCCTAAGTGTCCCCAAACGTGAAAATTCCTATACTTAACTAATGTTTACCCTCATATCATTCTAACCATTCCCCAATACTCATTCAAATACTTAGCCAAATATTTTACTCCTAAACTCAAGTCTCAAAACCCTCTCAGGATCTAAAGATTTCCTCTCAAGCTTCAAGTCTCCATCTCTAATCTTTATCAAGTTTATCTCCAAAGCTAAGGTTTGTGGATTTCTTTCATGGGTTCCCTTCGGCCATGATACCCAAGCTCTTTTACTTAAAATTGCATGATTTAAAGTTGATTTATTCATAGATCTTATTCATTATGAAATTCACTACATATGATGTTGGGTTTATGAAATTGTGACTATTTTACTATGTTTGGAGCTATGAATCTAAGGTCTATGATGAGAATTGATGAAGGGTCTCAATGTATATTGTTTGAGGGTATTACCAAGTATCTATTGATGGCTTTACACTGATTTTTCTAGCATAACTTCACTCTTGAATTGTATGGTTTTACACTAGCATTGCACAACCTCTAATGTTTGATAAAATGTCCAGCTATGGATTCTTAAGGAATTGAAGGTTCAATGTATGTCTTATGAGTTGAATGACTACACAATGGTGAAATGATGATGAAATAATGATGGGTTGATGATTGAAAAAAGAATATATGTGTATGATGGTGAAAAGAGTATGTGTCTCTGTGTGTGTGTGTGTATATATATATATATATTATCTCTATATAGTGTTGGGGATGACCAAGCCTAGCTCGGGGGGTTGTAGGCCCGGGTAACCTATCGAGGGGTTGGTACCTTGGTCGCCTAGCTCGGGGGATGGTAGGCTTGGGTAACCTTGTTGGAGGTTGGTACCCATCAACCTTGATAGGGGGTTTGTACTCTGTCAACCTTGATTGGGGGTTTGTACTCCGTCAACCTCGGTGGGGGGTTTGTACTCCATCAACCTCATGAAGGGGTTCATATCTCATGCACCTATCCAAGGGGGTGGTAGGCCTTGGCTTACACTATAATGGTCACTCCGCACACTCGTAATATGATCTATATAGCATGGTCTTACTTCAAGCATTATTCATATATGCCATATTATTAGTACGTTATTCATTGCTTATGATTATGCATTTTACCTATGATAGCTACCTCTTGTTGCATTGCATCAGATTCTTAGTGCAATCAAATGGACTAACACAAATTTTATGCCTACATAATATCACCATGTAAGGAATGGTGCTCCTATTGATTCTACTCGTGGCTAGACGGATTGTTCAAGTTTGCTCATAGTGAGTCCTCAAGTCTGGGGACAAATCTATCTTCTCTCATGCTTATATGTAGACTATGTTTTGGATGTTTAGATTATCTATTATCATTATTATGAGGGTGAGCCCAGTTGCTTGTCTTGGCCCCCGCTAGTAGATAAGGTTTAGAGGTGTTGTTGGACATGTTATGTATAATGCTATGAGTTAACTCTCTCATGACTTTTGTTATTTATGCCATAAAAGTTATTCCCTAAGCCCCGATTATCCCCATTTTGTTATCTGTTGTTCTTGTTCTACTTACTTCCTTGACTAAAGATGTGTAATGATATGCTAAGAGGTTTGTTTGGGGTCCCTTTGGGTTCCCCATTCATCGGTCATGTCTAGGCCCTAGGCTTGGGTCATGACAAAGATAGTATCAGAGCGCTAGGTTGTTAGATCCTCGGAGTTCAACACACCGCATTGATTAGAGTCTTATTCATGGTTATGTTATGCATCACAACTATGAGTAGGAGGTTATGAGGTGTTTTATGAAATGTTTCACTTCTTCATGATCTATGTCGTGCGATGGAGTTAGGTCCCCTAGGGCTTATTGCTAATCCCTAATTGTTATAATGCAGTGTATGTCTCAAGCTACTCAGGACGGTGCTATGACAAATGTGGAGGTTCGCAATGCTCTATGGGTATTGGCTAAGGCGGCGACAAAGTTGGCAACTCACCTCGATCAATAAGTGAGTGCCCCCCGAGACTTCAATTGATAAAGGGAGAGGTAGTGAGGCCAAGAGGGTCGTTATTAAAGGAAAGTTCCAAAGTCTCAAGGATAGAGATGATGCTATGTGTCCAACATGTGGTAAAGTTCATAGGGTCTCATGTTTCAAAAGCACCAATGCTTGTTTCGATTGTGGCAAAGTGGGATATAAGAGGAAGGATTGTCCTCATAAACACACTAAGAGTAAAGAAGGTGATGGTGGGATGACTTACCCAAAGTGCCAAAGGTGTGGGAAGTACTATGGTGGCCCATGCTTAAGGAAGACTAATGTTTATTATGGATGTAGTGAATTGTCCATATGTTCGAAGAAATCATAAAGGTGGTCGACCTTTAGATCAAGGTGGTCATGTTGATCAAGTGGCTCAAGAAGGGAATGAGGTACCCGATGTTGCTACCGGTATGTTGGAATTTCCATTGGCTTTGATGTGTTTGCATTGATGGGCCAGTGTGCCACTGTTTCTTTCATTATTCTTTTGGTTGCTAGTAGGTCTCATGTGTGTCCCGAACCCTCTTTGGTGTCTACCTCATTGGTGAGTCTATTGTTGTTTGAAAGTTCTTAGGTATTGATCTGTGTTCATATTGCATTAGGTCTTGCCTTGTAACTTGTCGAGTTAATGTGGTGAATTTTGATTTTATGCTTGAGATGGATTAGTTTTGTCAGTGTTGGGTCCTCATTGAAGGTAGGGCCCGTAGAGTCATAGTCTGATTCCCTATTAAATTCATCCTTCAGTGGGGACTTGTAAGGTGGATATAAAGGGGTAAGTTTGTTTCTTGTCTTAAGGCACAATTGATCTCTAAGGGTTTCCCCCATGTTCTTATTGCATGAGGTCTTGCCTTGTGATTTTGGTTAAACTTAGTTTGTTGGATTGGAGGTCTTAGGTGGTTCGACTACTTGCATATTGTGTCCCCTTTGATTGTAGAGTTCGTAAGGTTGTAACATGATGGTTAAGGATGGTCAATCTATTTGGTTAATTACAATGGGTTAGTCACTTTTCTAAGCTTGATCTTTGGTTCAGGTCTTGTTCCTAAGTGATGATGAGGATAGGTGATATCACTAAGTGTCTCTTCAGATTAGGAGTGAGCCTTTTGAGTATGTTGGAATTTTTCGGTTGACTTATGTACTAGTTATGTTTGTAGGTTTCATGAATAGGGTCCTTAGTCCCTACCTTGTTATGCTTAGGGTGGTCTTTAGTGATGAAGTATGGATTTATTTAGAGTTTGTGAACCATTTGGGGTAGTGTTACAAATCTTAGTGTAAGAGGAATTGTATGCTAAGTATGTGAAGTGTGAAAGGTCATTAAAGGAGGTTACCTCCCTAAGTCATGTGGTGTTAGAGGATGGTATTAAGATTGATCCTAAGAAGATGTATGTGATTAGAAATTGGTCTAGGCCTTTGGCTCCCTTAGACATTAAGAGTTTCTTGGGCTTAGCGGGTTATCACCAGAGGTTTGTGAAGGGGTTTGTTGTGTATTATGATGTCGCCCAGATTGGCTTGGGTTTTGTGTTGATATAACATAGTTAGTTGGAAGTCTGTGCTTTTAGATAACTTAAGATGCATGAGAAGGATCATCTTACCCATGACCTTGAGTTGGCCACTAGGGATTTTGCTTTGAAAATTTGATGTCATTTGTTGCATGGGATGTATATTGGTATGGTTACCATTCACTAGAGTCTCCAAGTTGCATCCACCCAAAAGGATCTTAGCTCGAGGTAAAGGAGGTAGTTAGAACTTCTTAAGGATTGTAATATGAGAGTGTGTTGTTATCCCGATAAGGCAAATGTGGTGACAGATGCCTTGAGTAAGGTGTCCATGGGTAGTGTCACGAACCAAGCCTAGGACCTAGATGTAACCGGCGAATGGGGAACCAGAAGGAACCCCAAACAAGCTTCATAGCATATCATCACACATATTTGGTCGCGAAAGCAAGATAGTTCATCAGATGAAACATAAACAAGGGGAAATAGGGACTATAGGAGAGAGACATATTTAAATAGCTTGAATATCATACGTGAGTCAAAGGTCAAGCATAATACATATCTTGTCCAACAACACCTCTAACATAGAAGTTAGCATGGGCCAAGAAAAGCAACCAGGCTCACCCTCGTAGTCAAAGTATACCAAAAGGAAAGATTGTCTTTATTACATAGCATAAGAACATAGATATTTCCCTCGAACATGAGGACTCATGAACTAGCTTGAATGGATGGCACTAGCCACATGAAGGAGGATAATGACTAAATAGAGTACCGGTTCCTACATGGTTGCATCATGTAGGTATAGAGCATGCGTTAGTATGTTTGAATGTACTAAGTATGTAGGATGTAATTCAACAAGAGATAGACAACATAATCAAAATGCATAAACATAGACAATGGATAGCATAGTAATGATATGACATGTATGAATGGTGCTTGAAGTAAAATCATGCTTATACAAATCATAAAATGTAAGTAGAAAGAGACCATCCTTTGGGTAATGGGTTTACTACCTCCCATCCTAGGTGATTGAGGTATCAACCTCTCAATTTGGTTATTAACATACACCACCCACTTCTAAGGAGATTTAGGTATTAACCCCACAATTTGGTTAATGAGGTATCAACCCCCTAATTTGGTTAATGAGGAATCAGCCCCTCAATTTGGTAATGAGGTATCAACCGTTCAATTTGGTTAATCAGCATCATTCCTATTATCATAGTGTTCAAGGCATGGTACCCCTTTATCAAGACGTGGTCATCTTAGAATAATATAGATAATTCTAATAAACATAGCTCATATAAACATTCCTTTCATCATTATAAAGTCATTCAACTCATAAGACATGCATTGGACCTTCAATTCCTCAAGAAACCATATCCAGATATTTTATCAAACACTTGGCGAGTGTGTAATGAGGGTACAAAACCTTGCAATTTATAGATGATGTCATGCAAGAAAGTCCATTGTAAAATAACAAATCAATACCTTGAAACACCCTCAAGAAATATACATCAAAATCCTTCATCACGTCTTACAATAGATCCAAGATTTATAGCTCAAAACATAGCAAAACAATCACAACTTTACATAGCTTTAACATAGTCCATAGACATGCTTATACTAGTAAACCCATTTGTAAAATCAACTTTAAATCATGCAAATTGAGTAAAAAGGAGGTTAGGGCACTATGGGTGGAAGGACCCAATAGCTAAAACTCATATACCTTAGCTTTGGAGAACTTCTTGGTGAAGATAGAGGTGAGAACTTGAAGCTTTGATGAATTCCTTAAGATCCAAAAGAGATTTGGACACTTGATTTTGAAGTGAAATATTAATCTAAGGGTTTGAGAGAGTATTTTATCAATACAATGAAGACCTTAAGGGTTTGGGACCTTGAATGAGCATAAAAACGTCAAGCTAAAGCTTAGAAAGGGTGGAAAAAGACCAAAATAACACTTTCTAAAAGCTGTCTAACGGCTAATACGGGCCTCGTTACGACCCGTAGGTAGCACTACAACTCGTAGGACCCTTCTCATGACCCTAAGCTTAATTTTAAAGTATCTGAAAATTGCTACGATCCTGACCTACAAGTCATACCCCGACCTGCGACTCGTAATAGTGGGCTTATAGTGTAACTCTGCACTTGTAGTCTTCAGTACAATAGCCATAGCTTTTTGCTCCGAACTATAAATAAGGTGAAACCAAGTGAGTTGGAAATCTAACTCAAAGGTATTTCATTTGACATGTCATGGGCCACCCAACTCTAAATGTGCTAAAAGTTATGCTCATTTAAAGTTGACCCTTGTATGGACCAACACTCAAAACTCAATTCATAGGAAAGTTTTGAACTCGTCTAAGTACGAGGAGTCTCCTACGACCCTTGTACACTCTCCACCTAAACAAATGATGCTTGAAACATGGGTACATAAGAGCATAGAGTTACGGGGTATCACAGGTAGCCTAGCACATATTGATGGTGGTGATAAGAAAATAGCTAAAGAGGTATATCGGTTGGCTAGATTGGGAGTTAAGTTGGAAGAGGTTGATAATGGTGTTGTTGTTGTTGTTAATAGTTCTAAATCTTTACTAGTTGATGAGGTAAGAACAAATCAACATCTTGATTCCTCCTTGTAAGAATCGAAGGCCTTAGTGAAAGAGGGCAAAGTGGAGGTTTTCTCCCAAGGGGGAGATGGTGCCCTTAGGTACCAAGGTAGGTTGTGTGTACCTTGTGTTGATAGTTTGGTGGAAAAGATCCTTGATGAAGCCTGTGATTCTTCTTATTCTATTCACACTGGTTCTATCAAGTGTATAGAGGTTGAGAGTTGTGTATTGGTAGGGAGGCATAGAGAAGGGAATTGCCAATTTATTTCCAGTTGTCATAGTTGCCAATCACTATGTCAAAGGCCGGGTGGACTCACCCAAGACATAGTGATCTCTACTTAGAAGTAGGAGGAGATTAACATGGATTTTGTGGTTGGGTTGTCCACTAATAGAAAGGAATTTGATTCTGTTTAGGGCATAGTTGATAAGGCGATGAAATTGGTTTACTTATTATAGGTTAAGGCTACTTATGATGCCGAAGAGTATGTTAAATTGTACATTCACGAGTTGGTGAGTGTACTTGAGGATATGCTTAGGGCTTGTGTATTGGATTTCAAGAGTAGTTGGGATAATCATCTTCTATGACAATAGTTATCATTCTAGCATTTGCATGGTCCCTTTTGAGGCTCTCTATAGTAGACAATGTAGATCACCGATTGGGTGGTTTGATGTGGGAGAGATGGCTTTGTAGGTATCAGAACTGATTATGGTGCTATGGATAAGGTAAGTTTGATTAAGGAAAGGTTAGAGATGGCCCAAAGTCATCAAAAATCCCAAACCGATATGAGGAGGAGAGAGCTAGAATTTAGAGTTAATGGTTGGGGGTAATTGAAGGATTCGTTCATGAAAGGTGTGGTTTGTCTTGGTAAAGAGAGAATTAAGTTCATGGT
Organism: Solanum virginianum; assembly: GCA_000787875.1. NCBI lineage: Eukaryota > Viridiplantae > Streptophyta > Magnoliopsida > Solanales > Solanaceae > Solanum > Solanum virginianum. The sequence goes on from DF363227.1 coordinate 36,916, forward strand.
TTGTGAGCCTTCATATGGTATTGAGGAAGATTAGTGAGAATGCATATAAATGAGAATTGTAGTTGGATAAGGATATGGTTCATCCAATTCTCCATGTTTCTAGGTTGAGGGGATGTGTTGGTAGTTCAAGTGTTATAGGACTCCTTGAGGTTGTAGACGTTGTGGGGAATCAGTTGACCTATGAAGAGGTCCGATGGAGAAGTTGGGTGGATATGAGTAAGGTTGATTTGTGAGGGTGTAGTGCTTATCAAGGCCCATTGGGAGAATCGTCTAGTCGAAAGTGCCTCTCGGGGAACGGGCATGGAGTAACAATATCTGTATCTCTTTTGTCACGTCCCAGTTTATGGGCCGTGACTGACACCCAACCCATTTGTAAAATCAACTTTAAATCATGCAAATTGAGTAAAAAGGAG
>DF363226.1:16543-33201 GCA_000787875.1 Solanum virginianum
TTGGTTTATTCGAACTTTTTTTAATAAAAAATTAATAGAGTTATTTTTTTTAAGAGGAATTTTCACATATAGTCACTCAAAAATATATCTTAATTATGTTTCATAGCTATAGTTTGGGTAATTACATTTCGTAACTATAGTTATAGTAGCGTGCGTTTGTACAATTCGGGCAGTATTTGTATACGTTTGTATAATTTGTTATATAATTCATAGTTTTTGTATAACGTTTGCATTTTCGCTATACAATTCGTGCATATCGTTTGTATAATTCGCTATACAATTTACAATGTTTGTATATGTTGTTGTATAATTTGATTTACGCACAACATTTGTATAAATCGCGCGAGTTATACAAAATTCAAACTGTAATTACAACTAGCTAGATATTTGCCGCGAGTCATATATAATTAATTCAAACTATAGCTATGTTAATTAATTAACTAATGTATATTTACTTATTGGTATAATTTTTTTCTTTTTTTTTCAGAATATATATATAAGAAATATTTAATCTATTTATCATCTTCATATGTTTATTTTTCATATTTTAAATATGTTACAAATCTTACTACTTGAGGGTATTTTTTATTTAGAAAAATAGAAAAGGAAACAGAGAAGAAGCTACTTCCAAAGGTACTTGAATCAAGACAAGTCAAATACTTTAGTCTCTTTAGGACTAATAAAAAAAATATTTGTAAATTCATATTTTTTTTAATTGAAAAATTTAAAGGTAGTTTAGTTATTTTACTTATCAATATTATTCAACAATTTGAAGAGAGAATTTTTTTTTTTTTTTTAAAAAAAGAGATGTTTGAAATTTTTTTGAAATGATAGTGACTTTTGGAGAATATGAAACCTATTGTGTATATGTAATGGTCGAAGATCTTATTCTACCCAATTTAAATTTATCCAATTCGCATTTTACCAATATTTATATGAATGTATTGAAATTCAATAAATTTTATTTAATTTATTTTTAATCGTTCAAATTTAAGTCAATTCATTTGTTTTCATTACTAGAGCCATCAAAATACACTTGATTCTTGAGGCTAGTCAATTAAAAATAAAAAAAGAAAGTATGTCAAAAAAAATTTAATCATAAAAATATGTCATCCTTTTTTAAAATGTGCATGTTCTATTAACTCCATGTCTAACCTAATGAATTATCCAAACCTCAAATTAATTATAAGTGAATATTATTAATCAACTTTATTAGGAATCAAAATATCAAATTATATGGAATGTGATGGTGCATCTCTCACTTATATCAAAAAAATTATTTTGGAAAGTGATTCACTGATGCAATCCAACAATAGATAAAAGGGTAACATTTTTCGTTTTTATAATTTATAATAAACGTCTAATGTATCCTGGTATCTGAAGATTTGATCGATATTATTAATTCAAATATGCAACAACACTAGGCATATTTCTCTAGTAACCAATATGGGTAGTGATGCAGTGGTGAGACTGCTTCACTCTTAACCAGAGGTCTCGCAAGCCCTAAGAATGAAAAAAATCTTGTTGGGAGCGCCACCCTTGAATAGCCACACTGCGATTCGGGGCTCCATGAGCTTCGAACATCGGGTGGAAAATAAAAAAAAATCTCTCCAGTAATAGTACATACGAGTTTCATCGATTAGAGTAGCATTCTTTGCCAAATTATCGACCACTTGGTTGACTTCATGATAGCAATGATGAACTATAATAGTATATATGAGTTTCATCGATTAGAGTAGCATTCTTTGCCAAATTATCGACCAATTGATTGACTTCATGATAGCAATGATGAATCTCAATCAATATTATTAATTCAAATATGCAACAACACTAGGCATATCTCTTCGATAATAGTACATATGAATTTCATTGATTAAAGTAGCATTTTTTGCCAAGTTATCGGCCACTTCATTGACTTCACGATAGCAAAATCCTTATAGGAAAAGGATTTCCTATAAATAAATAAATTTTAAAAATTATACCAAAAATCCTACATAAACCTTGAATTAGTCTTTGATAATTAAACAAAATCCTTAATAGGAAAAGGATTTCCAAAGCACCAAAAATAATAATTAGTATATATAAACCGTTCCGTCTTTACAATTTTAAAAAAATAATTAAAAAATTAAGATTTTCGCCCAAATCACAGCCATGGCGCGTAACCAAGAGAAATCACAGTCCATGTTAAACCGATACATCTCATCAGAGAAACCCGAAGGCCGCCGCCGCCGCCGCCCGTATTTAGCCTCGGAGTGCAGAGATTTCCTGAAGCAGACAAATGGCGGCACCAAATCATGCGTGAAATTGGCCGATTTGTACTCGAGATCCAAAACGGAGGACTCATTACGAGATCTGAACGACGAGATTAACAAGTTGATTCGAGAGAAATCTCACTGGGAGAAGAGGATTATTGAACTCGGTGGACCGAATTACATGGTTTATTCGGCAAAGATGACGGATCTAGAAGGAAACATTGTTGATGTACCGAATTCCGGTGGAGGACGTGGTCCTGGTTACAGATATTTCGGCGCTGCGAAGAAATTGCCTGGTGTTAGAGAGTTGTTTGAGAAACCTCCAGAATCACGAAAAAGAAGAAGAAGAAGAACGATACATGAGATATACAAGAGGGTTGATGCTGGTTACTATGGATATACAGATGATGGCGATGGAATACTGGAAAAATTGGAGGAACAAAAGAATTTGTTCGAGGATTTGATAGATCATGAGGAAAGAGAAGATGAATTTTTGGTCCATGTGCCATTGCCGGATGAGAAGGAGATCCAGAGGATGGTGGTGCAGCGAAAGAGGATCGATCATGAGGATGAGGAGAGAGAAGAAGAATTTTTGATATATGTGCCATTGCCGGACGAGAAGGAGATTGAAAGGACAGTGGTGCAGCAAAAGAAGATGAAGCTACTAAAGAAATATGTTAGTGAGGAGTTGATGGAAGAAGAAAGGGAAGCTAGGGCCATGCTTAACATTCACAGGTAGGCTTTGATGAAACTTTTTCGGAATACTCGTGATGTTTGATTCAGCTTAATGCATGCAACTTAATTAATTTCAAAATACATTTACTATCTTCGATCAACACAATTTTTTTTTATTTTAATAAATTATTCTTTTACTATTTTAAGTGTAATGTAGCATGAATAGAATGAGTACTACTTCCACGTACATAGAAGATTATAGAAAAGAGCAAAGCTATAATACATAAATATATACGTTTTATTTGGCTTTCGTTGATATTTATGTCTTTTAACTTTAAACATGTAAAAAAATACTTAAATTTATATAAAAATGAACCAATAAACTCATGCATCCTACAATCTTGCATTTGCATTGGGGGTTTCTCTATTTGACCATTTTCACAATGGAAGAAGGTAGCATAGGGTGTCAAAAGAATAAGAAAAAGTGATCAACCACTGAATTGATTTATATCATTTTTTAAAAATAAATTGTGGACTTTCATTTAAGTGTATAATTATTCGAATCCGAATAATTGGAATGGTCTTTTTAATTTATAAAAGAAAATTTAAAATTTTTTGAATTGAACTGAATAATATTATTACATATATGCAAATATATTTTACATACTAATCCTTGGTAACGTGCCTCACACGTTTATCCCATGTCAACTAATATAATCTTTAAAATAATATAAAACATATAAGTAACAATTGATTAAAATTTTGAAAGTATAATAATTTATAGCTGTATAATCAATTGAATTGGTTTGCTAGTACAATAATTTATAACTATATATATAATTAATTGAATTGGTTTGACCTTTTTCTTTAGTAGTTTTCCTAATATATGATGTCTTCTTTGTCTTTTGATATTTTGATAGCAAATAATTTGAATATGAACATGAGCCACATTGGTTATGTTTGAAATGCTTCGAGTCTTAAAGTTTTATGTCTTTGTCTTTAGAAATTGTAGCCTTCTCCATTAAATGAGTCACACAGTATTTATAGAGATTATACAAAAATTTGAACATATATGTTTTTCAAGATGGCTAGTATATTGTTGTCAACTTCATGTTCTAACACATGTAAAAAAATAAAAAGTTTTTTGTGATAGAAATAATTACTTAATAATTAGTAATATCAGTAAATTTAATCTTACTATATGTAACCATAGTTGTACATGCTACATGCATCCTTCGTTTAATTTAAGATTATAAATTCTATTATTATATGTGAATTTGATAGAATAATTTTGTAAACCTTTTTAAACATAATCATAATTCATAAATATAACAGAATCTATCACCATATGTAAATATTTGAAGAAAAAAAAAGATCAAAGGACTAATAATCATGCATGTACCTAATGTTTATATTGTTTATACTTCTCAAAAATCTTAAACATTTGTTATATTTTTCTACAAATCATACTATATTTTTGTAAAATAATAAGTTGTTAGAGATGAGTACCTAATGTTGTGATTGAGAAGTGAAAAAGTGCACAATGAATTTGTTAGCAAACATAATTAAAAAAAATGACAATATATTAATAGAGCAAAATAAAATTGAGAAAGACAACTACAAAATTTAAGAGGTAAGAAAATGCTAACCACAAAATTCTCTACTCCAACATTAATCCATAAAATTCATGGCATTTTCTCTACTTTCTTTCCTATCTATTGGGTCCTATTCTGTTGATGTATAGGTTTGATTATAATAAATGATTATGGTCTTTTATTTTGTTTTTAATTCAATATTAACTCTTCACATTCTCTATACTTAGTAATTATTGTCAGTTTTAACAAGTGAATGTGGTCTTTTCTTATGTTTTTAATGAAACATAAACTTTTTAAATTCTTTAAGCACTTTACTAATTATTTTTTTTTTAAAAAAAGAAGATTGCTAACATCCATTCATTGCAAACTCATGAAGTCTTTTTATTATATTCTTGTTGTAGCTTATTCATAACTACTTACTCTCACAACTTTTCATTTTCCTTCTTTATTTTAGCGATAAATACGTTAATATTAATAGATAAGGATGAATGAATGGATGATAAAGATAATATAATATTTAATATATAATATAATTATTTAGATATTTTATAATTTTTTATTTAGTATAGGGGTAAAATAGTATTTCAACTTTAAGCTTTGGAGCTTCCTACTTTTAGTAATATGATTAACAATATATTAAATTATATAACCTATGTCCTAAGGCCTTTGGTGACCAGATGGCTTTGGACTTTTATCCTTTAATTAACTAGATTTAAAACTAAAAGAAATATTATAGTAGATACTCCATCAAACAATACAACATGATTTTACGAAGAATGGAAGCGATTCTTCGAGAATATACTTGCAAAAGAAATGTTTTAATAATGGTATATTTTAAGATGATACTTTAAATAAAAAAAAAAAGATAATTAACCGAACTGTATTGATACCAAAGAGAAACAAATATGTTTTGGGATGATTTGAAAAAAATCTAAATTTGATTGTACATTATAAAATATCCAAAAAAAAAAAAAGATGGTATAATTTTAAAAAATAACCTACCAAACCACCCTTTTGAGACCCCTAGAAGTTAGTATCACCACAAAGGTTTCAAGAATTCCAAAACTTAACATGCTAAGTACATTTATCAATGTAAAAACAAAGGCAGAATTGTAGAGAGTACAATCAATGTCAAGCTTCATACAAAATGGATCAAAAATTTCAAGACTTCAAACCAACTCAACAGTCCACGTTTGCTTGATCATATCCCTACAACATCAAGAAGCTGTGAATGTTCTGTCACAGAAACCAAAGAATTCGCGATAATGGCACCACTATAGCAGCAACTGCAGGTACTCCAATCTGAGGCTAAGTAGTGTCTCCATAGCTCATGAGTTGTGGAATTGGTGTTGAGTGTCAAAGAAATGTGCCTTTAACTGCCAGACCATAAATCAGCTGGTTTAGAACGATTGTGATGTTATTATAAAAGCACAATACATAAACAGACACTCAAACTTGGCCTTAGCTGAGAAGAAAACGTACTCGTCTCCACTTAGTCAGTCCAATCTACAAAATGGTCATCGACCTAGCAGTGTTAATGAGACCTCCCATCCTTTTTTGTGATTTTAATACAAGCCTGTTACCGTATCGAAAAACAAATACATGTAACTGAAATAAGTACAATAGCAACAGATAATCATGTTCTGGTGTGGACGAAAAATGAATGAGTGAAGATTTACTCGAAAAGAATATACCTTCCAAGATCAAAGAGATGATCTTGTAGCTCAATCTGGAGGTTGTATGGTGACTGTGAACGTGTCATTTGCCATGTCTTCGTGTTGCATTCTTTGAATTTCCAAAGCCGAATTGGCAATACACCGGCGACACCTATTTACTTCAATGGTATTTATAGATGTAGCCTCACCAAAATGAGAAGGAATTTCCTCAAGCTGCTCACACTTGGTTAAACTCAAAATTTCTAGCTTAGGAAAAGCATCACCGGAGATGGACCATTGTGAAAAGTTGATATTCTCCAATTTTAGGTATTTGAGTTCAGGGAATGCTGAATCTTTCACTTCCCATTGATACCCTTCAAAGGCTCGGAAAAGTAACTTTAGAATCTCCAAGTTAGGTAATTCTCCGATGATAGAAATTTCAGACCAGGGCAGACGAAACTTGGAGAAAGTCAATTCCCTAAGTTTTGAAGGGAAATTGAACTCATGTGGAAGTTTAGCTGGATAACTGTTGGACACCAGCTTGACTGATTCAAGACGACTTAGAAACTCTAATCTCGGAAAAAGAACACACCTTCCCTTCAATTTCTCTGAATAACTAAAAGTCCCAGAAAATATACAACACAACTTTCTCAAATTTGGCATCTTTGCCAAAATTGTCTCAGCATCTTCACCATAAGAGAGGCGTGGTGTGGAAAAGGTTTCCAAATCATTTAACTGAGAGTTAGCAAGTGATTCAACGATGTTCTCGTGCAAACTAAATGAAGCACGGCGTTTTACAAGTATATGCCTCAATTTGACCAACTTCAGAAGAGAACAAGGCAATATCACCTCTACTCCTAATCCCCTCACCACAAAAGTTTCTAGATTCTGAAGTTTAGCTATAAATGATGGAATAAAATTTGCATCAGTTTGAATAGCCAAGTACCTCAGATATATTAGACACTGTATTTCACTGGGAAAAGTACCACCAACGTTGAACGATTCCAAATCCAACACTTTAACAAGCTTGAAGCTTTCAAATATGAAGGAGATATCACGTGGCCATAACAAGTTATCCGGATCTACCACTTTGAATTGTAAAGAGCGCACATTTGAGCAGCATGGACGCCACAAATCAATCTCATCCTGGTAAGAATGGACGAACAACCGGTAGTCCTCAGGCTTTTCAGGAAGCATATCCACTCCCCTGAGACCAAAACAACAAAAAGTACATGAGAATGAGAGTTGGTTGAAACATAATAAAAACGAAATCAATATAATTCTCTGTACCTGTTGATTTGGTTAAGAAAATTTTCTTGCTTGGCCTTTTCCAAGCAGAATTTGTGCAAGAGATCATGAACACGACACCTTTTCACCTTGCTATTCGGTCTCCTCTCCATGGCCATTACTATATTTCTACTGATAAGATCTTCAAAAAAGTATTGTGTGACATCTTCTGTGCTTTTTTCCTCGTTTGCTTGCACAAATCCTTCAGCTTGCCACAACCGAAACAATTTGGAGACATGAATATCCTTGCCCTTCAAAAATCCTCCAAAGTAGAGAAAACAAGGCTTCAGATGGTTTGGTAAATTCTTATAACTGAATTCAATTAAAGACATGCTCTCCTCTTCCAGGCTACCACTGATATGTGAACCTAGACTTTCCTCTACTTCTTTCCACGAATCTTCGTTCTTCTTTTTCTCTTTCAGGACACCAGCAACTAACATAATGAAAAGAGGCAACCCTCCACAACATTTTGCTATTCGAAATCCCACTTCTTCAAGTTCCGGCGGACATATTTCCCCTTGAAATACCTTTTCCTGTAATAATGTCCAACTCTCATCATTTGTGAACAAACGGAGATGATGGAGATTGCTTTCACATTGAGCATAATTGGCAATGTCATTCAGACGGGTCGTTAGAATAATTCTACTCCCACTATGAGCATCTTTAAAGCACATGTATAAATAGTCCCATGCTGTTTTATCCCACAGATCATCAATGACAATTAAGAATCTCTTTGTTAACAAAACTTGACGCAGCTCATTAGCTAATTCACTGTCTTCTTTTTCAGTGCGATCAGCAGGACCAAGAACATCATTCAAGATAGTAAGCAGCAATTCTTTCCATGAATATACTTGAGTCACACGACACTTAGCATGAACATCAAAGTGAGGGGTAACTATGAGATCATTGTAAATCTTCTCGGCAAGAGTGGTCTTCCCAATTCCAGCCATACCAACTATGGAGATGACATCCAGATGAGAAGATCTTCCAAGTATCTGATCCTTTATTTTGTCCATTGCCTCCTGAAAACCCTCCATTTCTTCATTTGTTCTTGGAGTATTACCTGATATAGATGGTACAAGACTCACATGGGTATTTGCAACTTTATGCGCTGTCATGTCTATCTTCTTTCTTCCACTTGTCTCACTAACAGCTTGATATTCAAGCTTAATATTATCAACAACTTCTGAAATCCAAAGAAGTTTGTACCAGAGTGGATGAGAATTGGTCAAGCATGAGTCGATGACATACTCTGCCGTGTATGCCATTTCAGTAACACTTGTTATTATACGACCATAAACTTCATCATGCTTTGGATAATGATTTATCAATGATCTGAGACACAATAAGCTCTCTTTGACCGATTCAACTTGCTGCTTTAAATCCATAACCGAATCAAGCTCAGAATGCAACAGCTCCTCCATTTTGTGCAAGAAGCAATTGACAAATCCTAATCCATCTGTCTTGGGGAAACTATAACCTAATGAATGTGGTACTTTGAGACAGATTGTTTTGACCTCTTCCTCAATATACTTGAGCAATTGCTTGATATCAGAGATATATAACATGTAATACCAGGCAGGTCTATAACCATTGACATGGAAGAAACAGACATAATTTATATCTTGAACATGTTTCATGAGGTCGTTGAGTTCGTGATGCATATCACGATGCTGCGCAATATCTGCAACAAAAGAGCCCAAGTACTCTGATTTGTCTTTGACTACTAGGATCTGATTCTTTAGAAAAGAGATTGAACAATCATCACAGTTGAGCTGCCTGTCATGGCGATTCAATAAGAAATTGATAAGGCCTTCTCCATCTGTCATGTGATAAGGTGATGCATCCAGAAGTTGAAAGAGTACTTTTCTGAACTCTACCTTGACAGTCGCAATCTCTTGTAGCTGATCAGATAATAGAAGCCTCATTTGTTGAATGTTGGAGGCGTCCTCGAAACTCCCATAACAAGAATCACTTATTTGTTCTAATTTGTGGGCAGCCGCTTCAGCGTGCATTAAGAGATCATGCAATTCCTTAAGCTCCGTGTGTTGCGTGAGAACATCCACGAGAAAAACTCTAAGCAAAATAAGCTTTTCATGAATACTTTCAATCAGATCCAGAATTTCAGCTTTCAAAGTGGCTTTCTTCCGTAGTAGAACCATCAAGCTTTCATCCGACTTGATAAGCTTGAAAGCAATTGTCAAAATCTGAAGAACAAGATTGACCTTCCTACTTTTGTTGCTATCCATAGATTCCTCATAAATTAAACCGACAGCAGATTCAGCTTCAACAGCAAAAGTCCCAAATCTTGTCAATAAATCATTCAGCTTCATGCATTCAATGCTCTGAACTGGAGGATCAACAAGATGTGTTATGAGGAGCAACAACCCAGAGTAATACTTTTTAGCCTCAGTTGCAACAGTAAACATCAAATAACTTTCATTCTTCAGTAGAACAATGTCAAGAATATATTCATGAAACCCCATCAAAACCTCATCCACCGTTGGGATATGTGAAGATTGTGTCTTTGAGGATATTACCATGCTGAAATACTCAACGACACCAAAGTCAATAGGAAGAAAATTCAGAAGATTTATTGTTGGATGATCAAGTGTGGATGATGCAGAAATGTTCGGACACATCTGTCTAATCACTGCCTTAATAAACTTGAACTTAAGAAGCAATTTAAAATGTAAGTGATTAATTTCCCTGGCCATGTCTTCTTGCTTTGAGTCATGAGAAAGAGATTCAATGACTGACCATGCTTGGTTAGTCACAGACTGAATAAAGGTCGAAAAGTTAGTTATCTTAGTTTGTTCTTTGCACTGCTCTGATGAATCCATGAGAAAATTTCCCAAGAGTATCAGCTTTTCCCAAACATAGTCAATCAGATATTTTAGAGGAGCCGTTATGGTAGCATTACCATTTAGTAGCCGCATCAGATTGACTTCTACCTGGACAAGATTAAACTTCAGTTGCCAAAGAAAAGGCTCATGGTGTATTTCAATGTTCCTCTTGCCTTCCTCATCATACCAGGACGAGTAGATTGTAATTGCTACCTCAATGATCAGAGCTTCGATATATGATTGGATAGAACTGAATTTTTCAAGTAGAGTGCCTCTAAATTTTATGGCAGATAGAATTGTACGAAGGCAAAAAAATCCTTGTTTGAGCCAAGGAATATGATCATGGAAGGTAGGTTCCAAGCTGGAATAATCTGTTATCTCTCCCAGATCCTCTCTGAGAGCTACAACTAAATAACGCATAGTTTTTGCATCCACTGGAATCTTTGATCGTGATGCCTTTGACTCTATCAAGAGGTTCAGATAAATCTGTCTCAGTTCATGCCTAATGGGGTTCATTGGACGTATCCGTTCCAGCAGTTTAGAGAACTCACTTTTCAACTCATGTGACTGGTAGTCATCCTTCCTACGACAGACCCTATCCAAGAAACATAGGTATGCTGCAGCATAAGCTACATCTTCTGCATAGGCGAACAGATCCTTTATACGCTCATGCTCAATGCACCGATTTGCAGTAAATCTCAAGAAGCAACGTAGGTATATTAGCTTCTCTCTAACCTCAGATATGGGATGGGCGTAAGAACGGGTTGGATTATTTAATAACGCATGACAAAAATGATCAAGCAAAGCTACAACAGACACTACCATCTCCATAGTAACTAGGCTAGATGATCTTGATGGCTTTGAAGTTTTGACTTGCTCAGCAATATTCTCCAGTCGAATTATCTCCAGCATCTTCGATAGCATTCCAACGGTCTCACTTTTCTTGTCTTGATCATTCATGCAAGAACTTATCTCAGAAAAGACACCAAGAGCTTCCATAAACAGTTCCCTTAGTTGTAACGATATCCCATTCTCAATGTGAGCTCCCTCGAGGGCAGTGAGATAGAAAGATACACAGCGTAGTTCACCCACAGCATTGTACAACTGATTTTTCATCAAACTATCAAAATGCTCGTCCTGCACAGAATTTATGGCATCCATCACCCAGAAACACTCATTGGCCATCTGGTTTCCACCTTTTCAATTTTCTCTAATTGTTCAATTCCTAATAAATCCTGCAAGTGAAAAATTCATTATATTCAGATAGCTTGACACAAACATATTTCGTGCATACTAAGAAGATTCAATGAATGGCAGTTTTTGCTTCAGAAAGAACTGATTTTTTAAATCTTGTATTCGGTTCCCAATGTCCTGAAACATCCTCTCTACCCCACAAAGGTCCGCGTAACATCTACGTGCATATCCTACTTGGGATTACACTGGACCTGACCTTACTATTAGCATCTCCATTTCAAAAGTTACCACTAGTTAAGGATGAAGAAATTTCATCCATCTCACTACCCAATCTGGTGGTTTTCTTTTGGTCCTTCATTAAATTAAACGGAAAAAAAGATGCTAAGTATGTCTTAACATTCAGATACGTATCCAAATTCACACATCAAACATTAATTCAGATTTATACCATCTTTTTGGGTGTGTTCGATATGGAGGAAATCATATCGAACAAGGAAAAGATTCAGTTTTTCCATGTTCTGGTCAATTTTTTTCGAAAATGACTTCCGAAGTTAAAAAAAAAAAAATTTCATAAATGTGATTCTATAATAATTGTAACCTCTATATGCTCCAACACACCTCATCTTCAATCCCATGGCCCCCACCTTCTGTAATATTTGTCTATACTATATCTTTTGCTTACCAAACACAAAAAAAATTAAACAAGAAACCCTTACTAAACACACAATTAATCTTAATAAAAACAAGTAAAACTTACTTGAAACCCCAACACCAAACACCTTTGCGCAGTGATTCAAGTCCTCAACAGTATTTAGCTTCCTGCAACTAAAAATCCAAAAATAATTGCTTTCATTTGTAGAGAAAAAAGTTCAGACTTTTAGATCATAAGAAGAAGACTGAGGAAGAAAGTAAAGGGGTTTGCTCATTTTTCATTAAGATGTGAAAGATATTACTATTAATTTTGGAGAAGGTACACTTACAAATTGAATAACATTATCTCATTAATAATAATGGTCCTTTGTTAATTTTTAATTGCACTTCTTTCCATATGACAGGACAAAAGTTACTGTCAGGTAGCATAAACAAAGACGATAAGACAAACTGAATAATGGAATAATTTATTCACTTTCATAATAGAATAAGTATACATGAGACATTACAATAACATAAACAAAGATAGAATTAATTGTACAAAGTATATGTTAAACTTTACACAGAATGAATCAAAATTTTCATGACACAAAACCAACTGAACAGTCTCGATAGTTTCCTCGATCATATCCATATAGCATCAAGAAGACGCGAATGTTCTGTAACAGAAACCAATGAATTCACAACAATGGCACCACTAGCAGCAACTACAGGTACTCCAATGCCAGGAAAAGTAGAGTCTCCACAGCACATGAGTTGGGGAATTGGTGTTGAGTGTCCAGGAAATGTGCCTTTACCTATAGATGAGAATCAGTTGGTTTAGAATGAACGTGATCTTATAGTTTTGAGTCAAAAGTACTTATGAGTTTAGTTGAACACGTGATAGATCCACCGCGATTTTACCTGCTAATATAGCTGGCCCATAGGTACCTCTGTTTCTTCTAAGAAATCGTTGATGTGTTAATGGAGTTCCCACTAATTTCACCTCACACTTCTCACGATTAAACCCTGGCCCAAGTGCTTTCTCGACAGCCTTCCACATTACCTGTCATGTAAACGGAAAATCAGCTGGAAAGGGACCTCAAGATACGTAGTCGATGAGAAGAAAGGAACGGGAAAAGGAGGACAAACTTGTGATAAAAGATATCTAGAGCGGTGATTGATGCAATATTCAGGCACCGGGTTCATCTGAACCCAGTACTTTCAACGAGGAGCATAAGTTTATGTGTAAAAGTTCAGTAAAATTGCAACAAATAATATATCTGAACCCATAATGTTAAAAGCGTAATAGGTTTTGATTCTGAAAATCTTAAAGATTGAACCAATAGTGTTTAAATCCTGGATCCGACTCTGATCTAGAGCAAAGATCAGCTAGGCATGATGATTTGAGCATTGTGGCTTAACTTCTTTCAAGAAAAAAGATGCAGCATCTAACAAGGTGTTAGGTAATATCATATTGATGTGACATGATAAAGCAAGTTCATCAGCCATACTATCACCTCAAAACTATGTAAACAACGAAACCAACTTGTGGTGGAACTATACTGGGTATGTCGTCGTTGTTGTTGGACCACAGATTGTCATTAATAAATAAGAAATTATAAGAGTACCTCGGATCTTTCAGCCTTGAGGTTTTTGTACTCATTGCTTCGACGATCAAGACCTTCCCAAATTTCAAATGGCTCGGTTCCAGGGGTATAAGCATGCAAAATATGCTTTCCAGGTGGAGCAAGATCTGGACTAAGCACGCTTGGAACAGATATCAGCACGACATTCTGATCAGCATCAACCCCTCGATCCCAGTCATTAACTACGATATGATGGATTCCCAGGTCATCAGATATACCCTATAGATCCATTACAATGACAATTAAAGAAAGCAATGAAAACATAAAAATGGAAATATCACAAGAGGTAGAAAAAAAAAGAACCGGAACAAAAAGAATAGGACGAACATAACTACCCCGAGTATTTTACCTTACCTCTGCATCAAAACCCAAATGCAGATGCATGAATGATTCACACTGTTGGGTCGTTTCAATCGTCTCCTGATATGATTTCGGGACAACTTCTGGAGGCAATAAACTGAGGGTATCCCACATAGATGCATTGCTGACTACAGCCTTCCTGGCACGGACAAACTACAACACCACAAGGAAAAAAACGCATCCTTAATAAAAAATGGCATGTATCATTTCACAATGCATCATAATTTTATCTACGACTCACTTGGCCACCTCTTAGTTTGACTCCAACAGCTCGACCCTTTTCAACAACTATGCTTTCTACGTGACTCTTGAGAGAAATCCGTCCACCAAACTTTTGTAATCCTCGAACAAGAGCATCAACAATTGCTCCACTTCCATGAAGTGGATATTCTAGAGTACAACCTGGCTTATACCATTCTGAGAACATGTACACCTATGAAGTGTCAAGGACAATATTAATGAAATTGCGCAAAACGTAGACATTCCAAGAAATATCTCTATAAAGAATATGCATATCCCATAATTACCATTTCTGCTGAGAGTATGCCGTTAGTTTTGACCCCAGCAAGCAAGAAGGCTAGGAGATCAAGCCAATTTCGTATAAAAGGGTCCTTTAGCCCCAATGAATCAATGATTTCTGAAAAGGGTCCGAGAAGCTTGGTAGCACCAAGGGCTCCTTGAGGTCCCATTTGAGCGAAAGATTTTAAGAGAGAAGGTGCATATCTAGCAGCAGCAGTCGAAATAACACCCAAGTCCCCTCGGATAGATAGTGGAGGCAGAGCCATTGCAGCTGCTGACATTGGAAGTATTGCGTCCTGTAAAAACAACAATCTATGCAAATGAGATAGGATTAGAGAAGAAAGGACAATCAAGAGCCTCTTTCAAAAATTCGACAGCAAGGAAATTAATATTAAAACAATCAATGAACATAAGAAACGACAACATGTAAGTGTAAGTATGCAACACTTACAAGAAGTTTCCTCCACTCTCTCACAGAATCTGGTCCTGCATACTTCTCTAGATCCTAAATTATGAGGAAAAAAATTATCATGAAGCATCATACACTAGCTCAACATCTTACGAATTTTAAAATTTACAACATGATGCTTGCAAATAATGAAAATACGGGGGGAAAATTTCGATGATATCTATGAAATATGTCCACAAAAGCAAACAGCAGGTCAGACCTTAAAGAACTCTGTTGGGCCAATGCGTGACAGGAATTCACCTTCAGGTACGTATACCATCCACGAGTCATAATTGACACAGGGAATCGATTCATCTAATGCATCAAGAACCTGAGAAACATATCAATAAGTTGAGTTGCATTTGCTAACAAGAAACCATACGAAATGTACGACAAATTACAGTAAGAATTTAGAGTATAACCTGTGCTAATGGATTTGCCTGAGGACCTCTTGATTGAAAACCAGAGAACAATGATGGACCAGAGTCGAATTTGTACCCTTTTATATCAAAAGAGTGAGCTGCACCTCCAGCTACATCGTGGCTTTCCAGTACTAAAACGTTTTGGCCATACCTAGCAAGAAGTCCAGCACAACAGAGCCCACCTATACCGCTTCCAATAACAACGACATCTGCTTCTGGCTTGCCTGCACATCATTCTGCAGTCAAATAAACATGTTCCTGTCATGAGAGAACTTATCCGCATTAAAAATCTACACAGGCAGATCCTCAGAAATACGGTGTTCTCCTTCAGTGTACACTGAGGTCCATATTCACGGATTAGCAAGTGGATACATCACGAGTTATCATGTCCCCAAAATACCAATCTGTTGTGTTCTAAGCATGAAGAGAACAATTTGAATAGACGTTAGAAACTAGGAAGTTACAACAGCGAGACACATGGTGCATATATTTGTTCCTTTTATCAAGAAAATGTACTCCGTTTGCCCCCATGTAATTTGATTGAACACAATTCTCAACAAGGTAATGCGACTTTCATTATGGAATGTACACGCTTAGATAAGCATGTAACTACTTTTTTTTTCATGACCGTGGTGTCTTGGCCTGCTTTCGCGCACCTCTTCCAATTCAGCATGTAACTACATTCTCCCCGATCCACCTAAACTGTGCATTTATCAATGCAACCTATTATGACCAATGCAATTTAGCTCGCCCAAAAGATAGGTTGCTATGTAGACCAAATCTATCCATGAAAACCTTATTAAAATATTTTGTTTGATATTCTTTTGATCTCTCCTTTGGTGACTCGAACCCACAGCCTTAGCATTGAAGGTGGAAGTTGCTTACCACCTGAGCAACCCTTTTTTTTCTTTTGATATATTATTTAAAGACATAATTAAGAAAAAAGAGAATATTAAAGGTATGAATATTCTAATTTCAACCCCTTTTAAAACAATATTCAATTGAGTCCAATCTAGTCTCTACTTTCAACCCATTTTATTACATTACATTGGTGTAATCTATCTATTTTATATCTTTCAGAATTTATCTATCTAGTCCTAACTTTTTATTTTTCTTAAATTGGAAT
>DF363225.1:0-13806 GCA_000787875.1 Solanum virginianum
ATTAGATTAAAACCATCAACGATAATAATCAATGTTAGCACCCACATAAATACAAGCACAAAGAAAAGAAAAATAAAAAGAAAAGAGTTACGAATTTGGGCCTTTAGCCCATTTGAATCTTTGCTGCCACTCCTTTGGGTTTGGCCCATTTCTTTGTGATATACACTTGGTGTATATCAGTGCATATTCTGACTTTGAGCTTCGCAATCTATGATAGTCTCCATGTTGAGCTGACTCGAAGAAGAGGTAGTTTAGGCCTCCGTGGCCCGATGAATTGTGAGATGGGGTTCAAAAGAACCCCCAAAGTTATAGTTCATGCAAAGATAAGAAAAATAAAAATTAGTACGCCATATTGAAAACTTAAGCAAATATTAAGGATCATTAAAGTGAACATAGTTCTAAATTAAAATTCCGACTATAGAAGGGAAAACCGCTGGGTTCGCAATCGAATTAGAATATTAGTCTTGCTAGATGTCTCATGTTAGTAAGGAATTAACTAAGCATGGATCAACACCTAGGCTTTGCTAACAGGCAAAGGAAATCACATAAGTAGAAAATCGACCTTTTAAATCAGAGAGTAACCAACAGTTATAGCAACAATATGTGAAAGGACACAGGTAGACATACATAATAGTAACAAATAGACTGATCTTTTAAAACAGGGAACTACATGCAACCACAGTAATTACATCATGATTTACCAGTTTAATTCAACAATGCTCAGTCCAGGTAACCTTTGTTCACTTTTTTAAAGCAAAACTTCAAACAGTTTGAATTATGAAAAAGAGGCTTGCAACCTCTTAATCATAAATGTGGTGCACTTCACATCCATAATTAAGAACTTACACGGACATAATTTCTAGAAACTCTTGGTATCATATGAGAGGGGCTTTAACATGAAAAGACATAATCAGCATATCTTGTTACAACATGTATTTTGAGAAGCAAAACTATTTTGACATTGGTTTTGGTTTCTTACAATTGAAACAGATGCGCACTTGATATGAAGTTGAGGCAAGCACTTGGGGGTTTAAGAGTTTAAGAAGACACATATATAGTTATTCTAGAGTAAAGTCAATTCATATGCTTGAGAGTAAACAGAGTACAGTCATTGATTTCCAATAAATGAGGTAGATTATTCTAATTTTTACGTCTGTTAGCCCTTCAGTGAAGTAATAAAATGGAGCTACACCTTGATATCTTGGCATTCACTTGACTGACACAATCATGCACAAACAACTTATAGGATACAACACCACAGGCAAAGAGCAAAGGCGAAGCAAATAACAATTGAGATTTTGTAGGTTAAAACAGTAGATTCAGGAAAATGAGGGGTGGACTCAACCTAAGGAAACTTGGGTTCATAGAGCATCCAACATAACTCAACCAAATCCTTATTTCATAAAATTTACTTCTGAGGCAAACAAACCAGCTACTATATTATCAAACGAAGTACACTCCGATTTATATGCGAAGGCATGAATGGAGGAGTCATAACTGACATATCATACTATTACTTAAATCAATCGAAACAAACAAGTGGTTACCAGTGAGCCGAGATGTCCAGACTTGTCAAAACCAAACACTACCTCATTATGGAGAACAAAACAAAGAACAAACTATCTTATACAGCACAATGAACAACAAGCGACAACAGTATTCTCAGCAGGCCTCACAGTATACAGAGCAAGGCATCAACATACGCACTTAACCAAACAACCATCTCAAGATACATCAACTCGAATTCACAGCTAATATCAAACCAGACACATAAAGTCTCAAACCATCATTTACAGTGAAAAGGAAAGATTTAGGTGAAGGTATTACCTTTTTAGGAGTAGCGAACTGGGAACGAAGATGAGCTTGGCGAAGTCGAACTCACCACTACGAATCGAAAGCTTCTTACACTGACTCAAGACAGATAACTCTTAGTTTCACAGCAATAGAACATAAAATCGCTTTTTGAGCCTTTAGGGATTTTTCTCGTTCTCCGCCATCCACTCTCCCTCCTCCCAACAATGAAGCAAAGGTTGGGATTTATAGGGAATAACTAGGGTTCGAAAATGGAGGAAATCAAATGGGTAAAGGGAGAATCGGGGTCGGATTCGGCTATGGGTTTGAAAATTCAAAATTAGATCCTGAATTTATTACGAATCTTGACTTTGCGAAGAAAGTAACTACGCGTGAGGACTTTTGTGATGCGCTTGTCGGGTGGGTGAACGTTGGGGTGTAGTGATGTCGAGGTATGTGCGGGCGATTGGTTTTCGCATGGGTTGGTCAGACAGAAGTGGTGAGGTACGTGGGTGGTGAGGGTGAAGGAGAAGGAGATGCGTGAGACGNAAATAAAATGGGTAATTTGTGATTTGGAGGGTAAAAATTCGGTGTCAACAGATCTTTTTATGGGTCCCGTGTAAGTTGGTACTCTCCATTGCTTCTACACTTATGTGTAGGTTGTGAGCCAAAACTCAGGTAAGAACATGAAAGGACACTCAGAGTATTTTTATGCTGAGATGAGACTTCATCAAGGATCTGTGAGGTTGTGAGCCTGTTTCGGTTGATGCTTCTTTCTTATTCTTGGATCGAGCTTGAGAGAGTTTGAAAGGTACCAATTTGTTTATTTCGACAGACTCCTTAGATTTCTACTGATTTATTATTTTTGTTCTATTCAAAAATCAAAGACATTGAAGCTTGAATAAATTTTCTTTCTAAATCAGTTGTAATAGAGGCTTGTACATATGATATCAGTCTGGGGATGATTTTAGATTATGATTCGTGTTTCCTATGCCTATCATTATTTAGACTGTCATTTCTGCCTTATTCTTTCACATTATTTTGTTATATGTTGTTTAGACTGACTTGTCTCGTGGGTTAAAGACAAATGTCATCACATATGATTTTGGATCGTGACAATATATAAATATATTATTGTTTTATCTTATCATTGATGGGTATAATTATTATTATCATAAAAATATTTTAATATTCATAAGTATTTTTCACATATTTGAAAATAATAAATAATTAACTTTACTATTTTCATTAAATTTATTTTAAAGATGAAAAATTTGATACCAAATTAGTCCTAGATAGTACATTATATGCTATTCAGATAAATGAATAAACATAATTTATACACAAAAAAAAGAACTATATTAAATCAAACTTCAGTCTCAATATTCATACAAAAGAAACAAAAGGGGAAGGAAAAATTATTTCTAAAAAAAAAATTTGTTTAGATTTCCTGTTCGCTTTTACTTGTCCACTATTTTAAAAATAAATTTTTATTTTTATTTATAATTTTTAATATATCAAGAAAAGACAATTTTTTCAATACTTATCCTTAGCATTAATTACTTTTTGTTGAATAATTTATCAAAATCCAATATTAAAATAACAATCATTATTTTCTTAATGAATGTATGCTCAAATGAGCCTACCTACATTAGGACAAAAAAGTTCAGATGAACCCACTTCGTTAGAAAAAAAAATCGTATTTTCTATAGGTCAAATTCTATTTAGAAAAAAGTATATATATTGTAATTGAATCCACTTTAGACGGTGGTTCACTGGGCTTAAGTTTTGCTTGAAGTTGGGGGTTTGAATCTGGTTGTCACGTGTGCTTTTTCATTTTTCCGTTTGAGTTCTGCACGTTTTCTTTTCTAATTTTACTCTCTTTTTCTCTTAGTTTATTCTTTTTCTTCCTTTTGGTCAAGACAATGATACACTTTGTTTTTATTTATTTTACATTTGATCTCTTTACTCTTAAGAGAGAAAAGAAGAAGAAGATTATTAATGTCCAACTGAGGATTAGATGGAGAGCCTTGATCCCTGCCCTTTCACGAGAGATGGAAGAAAAGTTGAGTAAGTTAGAGGCTTAGAGTAGTAGCGAAGATGTAAACAATATATGAGACACTACTAGTGGTTGCATTAGAAAAGTATATCTAGGTACTAGGGGTTTTGATATGGACTTTTGGTGGACGTCAGGGCAATTGGTGGTGGAATGAAGAAGTTCAAGGCAAAGTGAAAGCTAAGAAGGTTGGTTATGCGAAGTGAAAAGCTAAGACTTAAGGAGATCTATAAGACGACTAAGACAGAAGCAAAGATTGCGGTGACGAGTGCTAAGACAACAACGTTTGAGCGTCTATATGAGGAACTAAGTGATAAAGGCGGGGAAAAGAGATTGTATAGGCTCGCTAAGGAGAGAGAAAGGAAAGCTTGCGACTTGGACCAAGTGAAGTGCATCAAGGATGAAGAGGGTGAGGTATTGATGGATGAGACTTCCATTAAGCTATGGCAAGCTTACTTTCATAAGCTCTTAAATGAAAAAGGAGATAGAGATATTGAGTTGGGTAAGCTAGCACACTCCGAAAGTCATCGAGATTTTGGTTATTGCAGGTGGTTCAATGGTTCCATTGTACAAGAACAAGGGTGATATTCAAAACTGTAACAATTACAGTGGTATCAAGTTTTGAAGTCAAACTATGAAGGTCCGGAAGAGAGTGGTGGAGATGAGGGTGAGAAAAGTAATGTCTATTTCAGAGAATCAGTTTGGATCCATGTCGGAGCGGTCGACTACTGAAGCAATTTATCTTGTTCGGAGATTAGTGGAGAAATATAGGGAAAGAAAGAAGGACCTTCATATGGTGTTCATTGATCTCGAGAAGGCCTATGACAAAGTTCCGAGGGATGTCCTTTAAAGGTGTCTAGAGGTGAAAGGTGTCTCAAAGACATATATTAAGGTGATAAAGGACATGTATGATCGAGCCAAAACTCAGGTAAGAACATGAAAGGACACTCAGAGTATTTTTATGCTGAGATGAGACTTCATCAAGGATCTGTGTTGAGCCCTTTTCTGTTTGCCTTGGTAATGGATGAGCTGACGCGGTCTATCCAGGAAAAGGTTCTTTGGTGTACGCTATTTGCAGAAGACATAATACTGGTTGATAAGACTCGAACTAAAGTTAATGATATATTGGAGGTGTAGAGACACGAAGTGAGACTTTCCACTCAACCTATCCCCAAGAGAGATAACTTTAAGTATCTTGGGTCCATCATCCAGATTAGGTGGCGATATCGACAAAATGATGTCACACATCCTATTGCAACAGCATGGACAAAATGGGGCTTGCCTCTGGAGTACTGTGTGATAAGAAGATACCACCTAAACTCAAAGGTATGTTTTACAGAATGGTGGTTAGACCGTCTTTGTTGTATGGGGTGGAGTGTTGGCCAATCAAAAATACACATGTCTAGAAGATGCAGGTCGCAAAGATGAGGATGTTGAGATGGATATGTGGTCATACCAGGAGTGATAAGATTAGGAATGAGACTATTTTGAGTCAGATAGGATATGACAAAACTTGATCTCACCAAGGACATGACCTTAGATATAGAAGGAGTGGAGGTCGCAAAGTTAGAGTATCAGGCTAATAGGGTAGTAAGGTTAGGTGGATGTTTGGCCTTGGGGTATAGTAGGGTAGTAGGAATAGTCATGTTTTTATATCATGTGTTGTCATTATCCATCATATATATGTTGATTTTATTGTATTTACACACTATCATGTGCTTTGCATTGTTAGTCGTTCTTTTTGTTCCCCCTCACTACATCGTTAGTTTAGCAGACAACACAAGTACAATACATGATCCATTATTCATGTCTTGTTAGTCGTTCTTTTTGTTTCCTTTTCCTTTTTTTCATATCTAGTTTATTCTGCTTATGAGTTTTTGAGACGAGGGTTCCTAGGAAACAACCTCTCTGCCTTGTGAGGTAGTGGTAAGGTCTGCGTACATTCTACCCTCCTAGACCACTTGTAAGATTTCATTGGGTATGTTGTTATTGTTGTTGTTTGTTGATCTCTTTTACTCAAATTTCATAGGATAATTCTATTATCATTTCACTTCAAAATATAAAAAAATTCTACAAAGAAATATCTTATATTATTTTTATCTAAACTATGCAAGCACAATCATCAAAAAATTATAATTAACTTTTTAGTTCATCTTAGATTAGTTTATGCTAAATTATTTATAGAAATTGTCAGTTTACAAGTTGACTTCTCTTATAACTTGTATTAATTTAGTTTAAGTTATATATATCTTTCTTACTTTTGTTCTTTGTTTGTAACAAACAACTTTGTTCTTTATCGAGGAGAAAAAATATTTTAGATTTTGTCAAATTTCTTGAAGTTTTGACAAAATTTTAATTTGGTAAAATTACTAAATTATGAAGTTCATTGATATAGCGTTGTGAAATTACAGAATTTTTTAACATTTTAGTTGACGTGATAAGTCCTTATTATCAAATGTTCTAAATTTCTTCCCTAACTTTTTTGAGGGACAAATTTTACTTGTTGATATCCTTATTATAATCAGTTGAAGTCAATTTTATTGAAGCCACTTACATGAACATTTTAGGTCCGCCTAGGAACATAAAATCAATGCAAGGGTTGTTGCTTTTAACACTGGACAAATTAGATAAGTTGAAAAGAAATGAGGCAAGTGTAAAAACGATAGGGAACTACTATCTTTGAAATTTGTAGGAAAAAAGTTAATCAATTGCATAAACACTTAATGAAATCTAAAATACTTTACGAACCGAAGAATCTAATCATCAAAACACTGAGTTTGCAGGATCATTAAATATGTTATATTACACTAAATAGTCAAAGTCTATATTAGCGTACCTATTCATTTTTGAAGAAGAAATCTTCACAAGAACCTTCAAGAATTGGAGAAGAATGAAGTAGAGAAATGTTTGTCTGAGAGAATAAAAAAGTCACCTTCATTTCTCCGGTGACAAATAGTTGTGTCTCTTCCTTAAACTATATTAATATATAATATACATATTTAATTTCTCTTCATGGATTCGGGGTGATCCACATGGGTGACCCGATCCAATCTCCTTCACTTAATCATTGATGACGATATAATGTACAAACTGCTAATGCATTGACGGAAAAAATGATGTCCGAAACAAAAGTTGTATATGCTAATAATAGAAAAATCATGCTTTCCTATACAAAGCTGTATAATAATTCTAGAGCACTGCCACTAATAAGATTTCAAAAGGAATGTATGTGCTTCACTTTTTCAATGATCTGCTTCACCTTCTTCAATGGCTCTTCGTGCAAGTAGGATGGATCATCTAGCTCTGCAGCCAGGCTCCGCTCCCCAAGAAAAGCACGAAATGATTCTGCAACTGAGTTTGACAGAGAACTGAGATTATATCCCCCTTCTAAGAAAAACACGCAACGTCCTCCACACAAATCTTTTGCAAGTTGCTTAATGTTAGAGGCTAGCATGTAATATGTTCCTGTTGTGAACTGCAAGCTGGCAAGTGGATCCAAAAGATGGGCATCATACCTGAAAATTCTAGATGACATGTTAATCGAATTACTGTTACACTTGTATTAGAAATTACAAAGTCCTAAATACAGCAGTGTTATTTGACATGCCTAGCAAAGACTACATCCTTTTCTGCTCACAACATTTCAACACCACAAACCAAATATAGGTGGCATGATACGAGTGATTAGACCAAATATTCCCACCTCACTACATCGTTAGTTTAGCAGACAACACAAGTACAATACATGATCCATTATTCATGTCAAAATAAAAAAGGAACCACACAGTAGTAGACAGTAAGAAAAGCAAAAGCAACTGTGTTTAAGTGGTATCCTTTTTATATTCCAAATGTTGAGTGTCTTGACAGACGAGAAAATTACCCAGCTGAAACAAGGATTATATCTGGCTTGAACCTTTGAGCACATGGTACAATAACTTCATCAAAAACTGTTCGCATTGCTGTATCACCTGATCCTCCAGGTAAAGGGAGATTTAGTGTTGATCCTTCACCACTTCCACAACCAATTTGATCTATCTTACCGGTCCCTGGATAACTTCCCGC
Organism: Solanum virginianum; assembly: GCA_000787875.1. Lineage (NCBI taxonomy): Eukaryota > Viridiplantae > Streptophyta > Magnoliopsida > Solanales > Solanaceae > Solanum > Solanum virginianum. The sequence goes on from DF363225.1 coordinate 7,910, forward strand.
CTACATCGTCCAAGGATAAGTGAGCATGAGTGATTAAATCCATGCAATTGTTAAGTTCCAGACTATTAATTCTACATATCAATGTGAATAGCTGGCATATAATGACAGAAATCTCGTTTTCCTCTGGTAGCAAAATCAAACCCAACCCGCCCAACCTGCTCAATTCGATTAAGCTTGGGCAGATTAATCCATTTCAACCCATTAAAAATCAGGCTAATATGTTACCCAAGTTGACTCATGTAAAATTTTGTCAAAATATTTTTAAAAGTTCTTTCTAAAAAAATTAATATGTTATATACATAGCCGTAATTATTTTTTTTTAATCATATACTAAAATATTCTTGTTGAAGAATGACAAAAGTCCCACATTGGTGGTTAATGAGATGGGCAGACTCCTTATAAGGCTAGGACAATCCTCCTTCCTTGGAGCTAGCTTTTGGGTGAGAGTTAGACCCAAGACCTAATTTTACAATTCTAAAAGAATTATAAATTTGTAAAAATTGAGTTGGCTTGGGTATTGACCCGTTCTATTATTCATTATTGACTCATTTTGATCCAACTCATTTTAACCCAAGCAAATTTGAGTTGGGTTGAGTCTTAACCCTGTTGTTCAAATTTGACTCAACTTGCCCAATTGTCACTCTTAGGGTGAAAGGAGGAACGCATCAGTAGCTGTGAAGGTTGTTTCCTTGTAATGTAGTAAGCAAAAGAAGAAGACAACAACATCATACCTAGTGTGATTCCACAAGTAGGGTCTCAAGAGGATAGGACATATGTAGACCTTATCCCTACCTTTTGTGGAGTAGAGAGGATGCTTCGGATAAACCTTCGGCTTGAAAGGAAACAGAATAACTCAAAGCATGGTAGCACAAAAATATGAGAGCAAATAACAAGATACAAGGCAAATGAAGCAACAGATAGTAATACCCACTGAAGAAAAGAAATTACGTGATTACTAAATAATACTACTAATAAGGAGAAGAGAAAAGGAGGCCAGCCATATGTCTCTCCCACACAAAGTATGACAACACTTGGCTACTTACTAACTTTCTATCCTAATCATCACTCTCTCATCCTATATAGGGTCATGTCCTTAGTAAACTGAAGCTAGCACATGTCATACCTAATCATATCCCCCTGTCTAATAACAAGATATAACGAAAATGAAGCAACAGATAAATTGAAGATAAGAAACTATGTGATTACAAAATAATACTATTAATAAGAAGGGGAGAGGAGGCTAGCTCCATGCCTCTTCCACACAAAGTGTGACAATACTCGGCTACCTACTAACCTTCTAGCCTAATCGTCTTTGTCCACACCTTTCTATCTAGGGTAATGTCCTCATTAAACTGAAGTTGCCACATGTCCTATCTAATTACCTCCCTCCAGTTCTTCTTCGGCCTATTCCTCCATTTGTTCCAACTCTTGTTATAGTCAACCTCTTACACTTCTTTACTGACGCATATTACTTGTAACTAGAACATAGAGTTTTTGCTCATATCCCAACCATTTCTTCTTCCTTAAGAAGTAAATGGCTAAATTCAACCGTGTGAACACTTTTTTCTTGAAAAAACGTTGCTCTTCACAAAGTAATTCCCTAACACTGGTATTCAAGGAGGGAGACATATCACAATTTATCAAGTTAGAGAGAACACTCCCCAAATCAAATCGAAAGTTCATCAATAAAATTAGTCTCGCTTTCTTTGCTCATGAGCTGCTTGAATTATAAAAGGAGAATCAACAGGTAATTTAGCATAAAGAATATTAGTGAATTTAGCTTATATCTGAAATCTAGAAAAATAATCCTAAGCAAAGAAATTTTCTTAACTGTAATTAGCAATTCCATGCTCTAGCAGAAAGCTTCTTATACTATTGTCTTGGTTGTAATCTTTATGTACTAACCTTATATGGCCTTTGTAGTCTTGTATAGCTTCAGATTAAGGAAAATAAGAGGGCCAATTGACCTAAAATCCATGTTATCACTTGAGCATCTTTGACTTTCCACTAACCTAACTTTGTAGGATCCGAATCAGTTCCATCTATATGGTCCAACAATTTTTTTCCAATGACAAATAGTTAAAACTAAAATTCCAAGTAGAATACTTTTTTCCACTGGAACGAACACTTAAGGATTCAAACTGATGTGAAAGTCATGCTTTTGAATAGCGAAAATAAAAAAGCACAATGATAAAAAAAAATTGCTAGAATAATCAAGACCAAGAGCCCTAAGTATTTAGTCCCTATGTACTTAGGACTAATTGTTGATGAATAACCAAGAATACAAAAACCTTCCAAAGAAATTGAAAGTAACAACGAATCAAGAGCTACATGAATCGAAGAAAAGAATGGTCTAATATCATGTCAAAAATAGAGAAAACACGAGAGAAACTGAAAAATAATTATCTCACTTTGTTGATTTAAATACATAAGAATACATTGATATTTATACACAAGAAAAATATTCTACACATAATTTAAATCCTACAAATTATTTTGCATAATATTCTACAACTAATACTACACAATATTATAAATCCTACAAATTATTTTGCATAATATTCTACAACTAATACTACACAATTTATACACTAAACATAGTATCTAATCTCTTACATACATATATATATAACTAAAAGCGGGAAGGTCCAAACACCAAAGTTGGATTACCATTTTGCCCCTACACCAATCAAATATCTAATTAATTTAATATTAAACAATAATATATTAATTATTTTTTTGATTGTAAATTATTAATTAAATAGTAAAATTTAAATTACTTATCAATCAATATAGTAAATTAAAAAGTCATTTTCAAACGTTTTTTTGCCTATCAGACAATTGTTACAAAGTCATTAAGTAGTATGACCTATTTATTATCATGGAATTACTTTCATTTAGTAATAGTTATTGTAAAAGGTACTATTTGTGTCTATTTGATCAATTCGTATTTTTTGCAACAAATGTTTGTACTCTTTTTGCCATTTCTTCTTTGTTAGTTAGTTTGTAGAAGTTAAGTATGGTTGAAAAATTCAAATACAAATCTATATTAATCTTAAATAAATTTACTATGTTAATAATGTACAAAAAAAATATGAATAATGAAAAGTTGGATTACCATTTTGCCCCCACACTAAATTAAATATCTAATTAATTTAAAATTGAATAATAATATATTAATTATTATTTTTGGATTGTAAGTTATCTATTAGAAAGACAGGGAAATAGTCATTAATTAAATTGTAAGATATGAAGAATTGTTTCACATACTAATTCATTTATCCAGGAAATTGAAAGGGTTCTTTATCATTTTGCCCCTATATTATATTAAAATGTAATAAAAATAACTATCATCATATCACTAATATGACAGTACATTTATTTCAAAGTGACTATTCATGATAGACATATCAATTTAATACCTTAACTCTATTTATTTAACACCTAAAAATGTTATAAATGGGAGTACATTAAATAGAAAAAGAATACAAATAGGTAATTACTCCTTGAAGACAAGAAATTAAAGTAGATACATGTATCTTACAAAGTTAATGTTCATGTGTTATCTTTTTCCTTTTTTTATATTTGTCGAATACTATTTGACCTTTCAAATTTCTATGTGACTTTTCATATATTGCAATTCTTGCCCCATAAATTTCACTCTTCTAGAAAAGATTCATGTGTGCTACTCCTATAATTCTTGTGTGTAAGAGCTCTAAATCAGTGAAAAAAATATCACAATTTGTACGGAAAGTTGTGACGTCTCCCTTGTACAGCCCTGGGATAGAGAAAAATTGAGCTTGGTGTTTTACTTTTATGCTTATTTGTAGAGATTGAAATGAAATTATGATGAGACTTCTTTATCTCTATTTATATGGTTGAGTTATTACTTTGCTTATAACTTGCCTTTAGTTTAGTTTTTTTTGTATGGTCAAACACAGATTGTTTGTTACATTACATTTTGTTTTGCTTTCCGTTATCAAGACGAGCAAATAAGAATAATTAATTGTCTTCTTCTTTTCTTTTTGGTTCTTTCGTATCTGTAATGTCACCTTTAAAAATGGATTTGATAGAATAGTTACTCTTTCTCTTCTTCTTCAAAGATGAAGCATGTAGTATTAGATTAATGATAGGTAAATTATAATCTACTTATTACTACAAAATACACGCACAAAGCGCGTACCCAAAAACTAGTATTCTAAAATAATGCTACACAATATTATACAATAAACGAAGTATCTAAAATATATCTTACATATTTTATATCTATGTTGCTCGGACTCTTAAAAAATGTTGGCGGGTGCATGTCAGATCCTCCAAAAGTTGCGTATTTTGAAGGATCCGACAGGTGCGGCAACATTTTTGGAGAGTCCGAGCAACTTAGTTTCACATCGAGAATATTTAATATAGATCCTACAAAATATTCTACGATTTGTCCATCATGCTACCATACACCTCTTCCTCAAATGCCCGAACCATCTCAATCTCATTTCCCTTATCTTGTCGTCATAGGCACCACTCCCACTTTACCCCATTATAACTTCGTTTCTAATCATATCTCTAGTAATAAGCCCATAAATCCATTTGAGCATCACTGTTACATTCATCTTTTAAATGTTGGCATTCTTGACTGACCAACATTCTGTCTCATACAACAATATTGTCTAGCCACCACTCTACAGCATTACTTTAAGCCTTGGCGACACAATCTTACAGCCCAATACCCCAGATGAGAGCCTTCATTTCACCCACCGAGTTCCAATATAATACACGATATCCTCATCAATCTCCCCATCTCCTTGGATTACTCATTACTGGGCCAAGTACTTGAAACATTCTTTGTTGCCTTGACTTGTGCATCGACCTTCACTTCACCAAAAAAAGTGGAGAGGCATACAAATCCACCAAACCAGAAATTAACCTTGCTGATGTTGAACAAGATAATTGTAACTACCAAACACTTTCATTTTTAGTATTTGTATCTCATTATGAGTTTTAAGACTTCAAATAAGTTGAAAATGAATTTTGGGTCTTGTTTGAATGGTTTTAGTCTGTACATCAAGGGACTCGGATGAGTTTCAGCACTTTTAGAACACTTGGAAGATGCCAGTACCATCTAGGAGGTATTTTGGAATGTGACAACAATCATAGTTGATGTGTTTTATTTCTGCTCGTTTGTAACAACTAAAATGAAGGAAAGCGCCGGAGGAGTAATAACCAAGTCCCGCACACCCTTGAACTGAACATAGTGTCAAGGATAATCATTTTTGTTGATCACTAGATCTAGCTGAATTATTAAACAAAACCAAATGTTTTTTTCGTTCTCAACTACATTCATAATAGCAGTTGACTTCAGAAGCAAAATCTCAAAAGATTTCCTAAGCAATTTGTTCAATGTGATGTGTAGCTTACTTGGTGGGTTGAAAGGAAAAATATATCTGGGTCCTCGTAGAAGGCGTCATTGGTTCCATTTCCATGATGAACATCAAAGTCTATGATAAAAACACGTTTCAATCCATGCATACGTTGAGCATAACGAGCAGCAATAGCAATATTTCCAAATACACAAAAGCCCATGGCCCCCTTTGGAACAGCATGATGACCAGGAGGTCGAATCAGTGCAAAAGCGACAGGAGGATCCTTGCTAACTTTAGATGCTGCAACCTGAAATATCAGATGAAGCAATTACTCCAGCTTCAAGTGACAGGTGTTTACCAACAAAATGCACCCTGAAGTGATTGCTACATCTATAACTTCTGAATGGAGTATTCCCATTAAACTAAAATATCACTACAGCATAGACCAAGACATTACCACTGAATCAACCAAGGAAATTCCAGCTCCAGCTGCCAATAATGACTCTTGGAATGTCTGCATCATTGGAGTCAATATCAGAT